>VUQK01034224.1:18025-30686 GCA_015106715.1 Bujurquina vittata
TGAATGTGTGTGAACACATGGAAGTGCTTGTATGAATGTGTGTGAATGGGGTGAATGTAAACATGCTGTATAAGCGCTTTGAGTGCTCAGTTAGAGTAGAAAAGCACTATATAAGAGCTAGTCCATTACAGTTGTGCAGGATCATCGGGTGTTTGGAGGTTCAGCTTCGCTGTTCTTGCCGTGTTTTCAGAGTGTTGAAGTCGGTACATGTAGCAGCGTGCCTGCAGCGCCGTGTGATGGGGATTTCATTTAAAGCCACTCTTTGTGCTGCAAAGTATCCAACACACAACACACACACACGCACGCTCACACATTCACGGTGACACACTCTGCTGGAATGTGCGATCTGCTCGGAGAAAATAACTGAGTGAAAGTGTGGCGTCGTAGCCTGCGTGTACTCATATTACTCGTGTTGTGCAGACATGAATCTGTTTACACTCTGCAGACGTCCTGAACGATGGCGTGCAAGTGTGACATCACAGTTATTTGGCTCCCTGGCTGCCATTTAAACCCGAAACCCCCCACCACCACCACCACCACCGATTCCATGCGTGTTTCCCATCCAAAAAAATCTTTATTTCACAAAAACTGAAAAACAGAGTAGAAGCGAAATGCTAGTCATTTCTTAAGCCCTGATTAAAACTGACTATGATTTGGGAACAACATGGGCAACACATTCCTGGGCTCCAGTTCATCAGCTCAGCCTGAATCATCCTCAGGCTGAGTAACAGCTGCACAGCTGTGAAGCTGATTGGTCCTGGCCTACTCTGATCTGAGAAAGCTGAAAGACGCCAACAATGAGCGACAGTTTATTTTGTGGAATCCGTAAATAAGTTAAAGGTGTGATTACAGTTTTTGTGACGAGAGAAACTGTGTCTCATTATAAAACTGATGGCCTCAGACGGGCCAAGCTGCGTGCTACATTGCCCTGTGAGGAGCAGATGCTGCATTCAGAGATTGGGTCTGTATGATCCAGATTCTGAGGTCATCACATCCTTTGAAAAACTGAAGCAAGAATCCAATCGGAGCAGAAAAGATTTCTTTAAAGAACTTTTGCAAAAGCCTGACAGCATCATTGACTTCCTCTTCGCGACCATCATAGGTCACACCAGAAGCCGAATGCAGGAATGAACTTTAGGAAAGTTAAAGTTCACCTGCCCGAGAAGCGTAACAGGAAAATCACGACACAGTAATCGCTTCCATGTTTGAACCTCACCGGTCTCAGAGCTTCTTGTTGGAGTGGGACACTGATGGCTCCTTTACTGTTGGTAACACACAGAGGACACCCAGAGCACAGCTGTGCCTGCACAGGTACAGATGTTATCAGTTCCCTGTGAAATGTGCTTTTATTGTCTTAAGGTTTGAGGATGGTTCACAAACATAACAAAAATGAGGCCAGCTGACCCCCCCTGAGCTTGAAGCAGCTCTGTTCTGGTTAATGAAGCCAAGCTTTAACTGTTTCCAGGATGAAGGCGAGAGAAAATGGTGTGTTTACAGATTTAACTGACCTCTGACCCCTGCTGTGTTAGAGGACAGAGAAGCTGCTGCTGGCAGCTGGATGATGGAGGCCACCGCTGACTTCCTGTCCACACCAGCTGTCTGTGAGCTCTAATTATAGTCCTGCTGATAGCTACACACACACACACACACACACACACGTCTGCCAGGTGAGTCAGAGGCTAGAGGTGACCTCTGAGTTTGTCTCTTCCTCTGCAGCAGCAGCTCCTCCTGATGCTCTGCATTAATTTGCAGTGTCGCTTTAAAGAAAATTGTTGTGAACTCGTCAGTGTCAGGTGTGACAACATGAAGGAAGAGCCGATGAGGTGATGATGTCACAAACAGGAAGCTCGGTGGCGTGATGCAGTGGACACAGCAGAGGGCGTCTCCTCTGCGGTGCAGACGCGTCGCTCGGTGCTCAGCTCCCTGTTGGCGCTGAAACAAGGCGATGCTGAGCTGCTGAGGGAAAGTTTCCTCTTATAAACTCTGTGCTGCACGGAGCAGCAGCTTCCTGAGAAAACCCCAGGAAATCATGTCCACTAACAGACTTCTGACACTCCTGTCTCGCCTGTCCTCCTCCCTGCTGGGAGTCACCTGCAGCCTGCATTACCTATTTGCCTCTGCATGGATCTCTGTGATCCATGCACTCACTGAACTCGAGCAGACGTAGAAGCTAAATGTGACCCAGCCATCAGCAGGATGCATGATGAAGACCATGACGTGTTGGCCGCTTGCATTGACCCTAGGATTTGCCTGAAAATTTCTCCCCAAGACTAAGAAATGTTTACGTTTGTGCACACAGTCATTGTCACTCGGACATTTTTGCACTGAGCGTCTCCCCCACGGGAAAAAACATGGAGTGGATTCGGTTTAGGAAAACGTGAAGGAAAGGGGAGTAAAGGGGACACTCGTGGAGAAAACAATGATGTCAGGGTTTTTCTCTTCTGATGCTTTTTCTTTGGTTTTAAAGTTACCAAACGATGAATTTACAATCCAAAAATCAAAACTTTCCAATTGAAGTTAATTTTGTCCCAACTAAAGTAAAGTTAGGGATTTCACTGATTGTCCCGAGTAGGTGGCAAAAAACAGCTTTTTGGGAAAGTCAGGATTTCAACATCCAAAAGAGAACTCAAGTACAAGCATTACGACATGGGGCCACACTGGACATTTTGCATATCTTTATAAATACATGCCAAACTGAAAAAACTGGGACACATCGTGTTGGTGTTTTCAGGAAAATGTCACCTGATCCAGGGGCCCGTCATCAGGATGGTGAGGATTCCCAGCTTTGGAGGAGGGATCGAGTGTGAAGCTGAAATGTGAGGAGGAGCGATGCTCCTGTAAGCCTTTAGAGGAACCTGTGTGTGACATACTGTAAGTCAATGCTGCTAGGTGTTTGCAGCCACCCTGAACTTCACGCTGAAATCAGCGAGTAACTCGGAGTAACTCAGTAATCAATGCAGATGTTGCTGTGCAGAGGTTCGCAGCTAATGAGGAAGGCGAGCGAAATGAGTTCAACGTGAACATGATCAGTATGATTCAGCGGCTAATAGAAGAAACTGGCTGGAAGAGCTTCATTTGCTGCCTGAATCAACGCTACACTAAAATAATGCAACGAAGCAGGCCGATGAGCTGTCGCAGTGACTCCGTCCTCCTCTTCCTCGCACTGCTGCAGCAGAGGACAGTCAGTGTGGCACAGAGCAGACACGCTAACAGCCGGTTTTCATGAATCCATGCTAACGAGTATCGCAAGTCATTGTTGTCCTGATGTAACTCTGTGTGTGCGTCTGCAGGTTTCCTACATTATCACCGTGGATGGAAATGATCACGTCATCCATCTGGAGAGAAACGAGTAAGTTCTGGTGTTCACGCTCACATGTCTGCAAAAACTTCTGTTTTTTCCCAGATCCTCCCGCTTCATGTCCCAGGAATCTCCCGTAGTTTGCAGTCTCAAACTTTATCGAATAACTGGAGGACAGAAAGAGTTGTGTGTTTGCCTGTGAAACGCCTCACTGAATCTTATTGGCCTTTTAATGACTGGATTTATTCAGGTTTCCTCCATATCCAGTAAAAGTGAGGTGTTCTTGTTTCTGTAAGGTGGTCAGTCAGCACTTCTGTCCCCCTCCACTATAACATCAGATCATCTGCCAAGAACCCTGTTGTCATCTTTGACCGTCTGAAGAACTATTGCAAATTATTATTTAATAATATTAATGATATATTTCATATGTTTAATAGTAACTTTCTCCCACCTCGATTATTGTAGCTTACTTTTTATGTGCATCTCTCAGTTCTGCTATTCTGAGAATTATTTTTATATTTCTGAAAACCAGTAAAGCACAGGAAACCTGTAGTATGAAAGGGACTCACAACTCAGAAATCTCAGAGCTGAACAAACCCGAGTGACGTGCAGAGGAACCGTGGAGATACGACACAAAGTTTCAAATTAGAATAAACGTCTGAATTCTACGTCTCCTGTTGCTTTAAAAGAGGAGCTCAGACAGACAGAGGAGGAACTGAGGCTGCAGCCCCGTAAACGCCGCCGCGTCGGAGTGATCTGCATCCTCAGCGTTCACACGGATGTCTCAGGAAACCGCTTCCTCTGAACCTCAACTGCCTGCACAGAAATCTGCTTCATCAGCAGGTTTAAAGCCAAAATCCACTTCCTGTAAAGGGAAAGAAATCTCAGCTGAGATTTAGGAGGAAACGCGTTTGAAGGCTGAGCTATCGTCTCTGCGTGGGTTCAAGGAAACAACCCCAAAACTACAAAAACCTCAGAGAACACAGAAAGACATCCCATAATAACTATAGAGGAAATATTAAGGAGGCTGAATCTCATAAAAGAAACAAAGTCCTAATGTCAAGAACACCTTTAACCACACAGAAATAGTAACTCCACTAAAAATAATCTTACAGTTTCAGAGAGGAGGAGGCGGTCTCAGCTTTATTATTATTATTATTATTATATGAATGCCATACTCTAACACAGGAAATATCTCTTATTGTTTTCAAAGTTAAAACAATCAGAAAATATTCTTTTAAATATGAGAGTTTATCTCATAATTTTGTGAATAATGAGAAAAAAAAAATCTGCATGGCAGGAATTTGTTATAAGAAAACAAGTAGAAAAACGGGTGCGTAATGATTAAACATCTCATTATCATTTTGAGAATTATTTTTACATTTTTGAAAACTCCATTAAAATAAAGAGAATAATGTAATATTAAAGGAACAATTCCAGGAAAAATAACTCTTGAGGAAAAACTATAAGAAAAATTCTCAGCATTCTTTAGAAATCAGCTCTTAGTTTTTATTTCTAATAAATGTGAACCCTTTGAGGATTGGCAGATGGGCTTCTGTTTCCTGCACAGGTGCAACGCTGCAGATTCACACCTGTGTTGGCCTGTTAGCGGTCGCTGAGCCCGATGTGGTCTCTGCATCTCGCTTTAAGTGACATCAGTCACGTGACTCGTGGTAAAACCTGCTTCTGTTTCCAGGCTGCTGCTGCCTGCGGACTTCACCGTGTTCTCCTACAGTCCCAACGGATCCCTGATCACATCCAGACCACCTGTCCAGGTACCACCTGCCGGCCTGCGCGTCTGTCTGATGTGTTCGTGAGTGTTTCCCTGTGTGAATGTTTTAGCTTCCCCCGCCTCCACCAGTCCTGTCAACCAGTATCATCGCTTACCTGCTTTGCAAGCACCCCGCCCCTTTGTCTTTCTGATGAGCCGTACATCAGCGATACTCAGACCGTCAGTTAGACCTGAAATAAATCTAAAAATAAATGCCATAAGTGTGTGTGTGTGTGTGTGTGTGTGTGTGTGCACGCACACTTATAAAAGCAGGAAGACTGGGACAGTAAAACGTGCAGGATGCATTTCAAAGTGCTGAGAAGATGAAAATCAGCCTGTGTACACACACACACACACACACACACACACACACACACACACACACACACAGACGAGGGTTTAGCTCCCGCTCATATTTCAGCTCCAAACATCATTCCCCTCAAACAGATTGTGTTTCCCTGCAGACTTTTGGTTTATTGAAACAAGACTTTCCCAGCGAGAGGTGCATTCTGGGAGCTCTCCGCATGTTTGCATTGATATTTCCTGTCTGCTGACCTGCTGAACTCTTCACCCCCTCCCCCTGTGAATGTTATCTGATGTTTGATGAATGATTAATGAGCTCGTACTGTAAATACGTCAGTGAGAGCTCAGTCAGAGCTGGCTTTTGCACCAAAGTTTGGAGACAAAGAGCTGGAAGAGTTTGGCGATGGGTTTTGGAGGGTTTGGGCTGATCCTGTGACTGTAAATAATAGCTGTTGCAGAGCGATGCTGAGCAGGGTCAGGCCCAGACCACAGGACATCCAGCTTTGGCTTGCCTCGCTGTGTTGCTTCGCAGAGCAGAGGAGTGCAAAAGTGAGCAGAGAAAGAAGGAACAGAAAGGAAGCAAGAAGCGCTGGAAGAATGAGAAGGGAAGGAACGAGTGCAGTTCCCTGATGGAGATTATATTTTACACTTCATGAAGTGCATTCTGGGTAAACCTTGTGATCTCCGTGTGGAATAGTTGGCTGCTTAGAGCAGCTGAGCACAGATGAAAGGTCTCCTTTGATGTACATCTGACGGCAGAATCATCTTCTGGCCAGGAGTCCTCCTGCGCTTTGTAATGTCGTCGTCGTGCAGGAAAAGCCCTTAAAGTGTCTCCATGGAGACTGGTGTGTGACCAGGTGATGGAGACCACCTGATGACATCAGGGCTGCAGGGTGTGGACAAACGCTGAGTCTCTGACAGATTTAAACTGACATGAAGAGCTGTAGAAACTCAGCTCAGGAAAGATGAAGATGTGATGGGTTCCTGGTTTAAGTTCTGACTTGTGAAGCTTGAGCCTCTGGCAGGCTGTCAGATCCGGCCCACGGGCCACGGTTTGACTAACAACACTTCAGGCAGACAAAGATGAAGCTCAGACAGACGAGAGAGAACGATGAGTTTGTGTTCCTCAAGAGACACACACACACACACACACACGCATACAGGAAGTGTGTGAGCTCTGGTGGGACTGATATGGGACATGTGTGTTTCCAGTCAGCTCATTACTAACACACACACTCTCTGGAGTGATGTCACTGAAAGTCACATGTTAATGGTTATTAACGTGTGACTCAGTCGCGGCAATATTTCTGCTGAACGGCGTGGAGGTGCCCCCTGCTGGTGCGTGTGCAGCACTGCAGTCACCTCTCTGTGTTTCAGGACCACTGTCACTATCGGGGCTTCATTCAGGACATGGAGGGCTCGTCTGTCGCCATGAGCATCTGCAACGGCCTCAGGTAACACACACACACACACACACACGCACACACACAGAAATTTTAAAATGAGTCTGAAATATTTGATCTGTTTGTAATTTGGTCAAAGACTAAAAAGTTCCTTCATGATTTTTGTTTTAGTATCAGTGTCACCATCACAGTCACTGCTGCGGAAGGATTTTTAAATTCATTTTGGGAATGCGACTGAATGTCCTTTTAAGGCAAATACATTAAAATAAAGTAAAACACACACTTTATTCCACATGTTGTTTCGTTCTCAAGGACATACTCGGCATGCGTGTGTGTGTGTTTTTGTGCTTTGACCTCTTTGAAGGACTTCAGCTCACACAAATGAGTCTGTTATTTTTACTGTGTCTGTTTTCAGAGGAGTGATGCATCTCAGTGCGGACAGTTATGGGATCGAGCCACTAGACTCCGCCCCCGACCAGCACCTGGTGTACCGCCTGCAGGATGTGACGTTACAGCCCCGAGGGTGCGAAACACCGCATGATGAGCACGACCACAACTCTACAGAGCATGCTCAGTCCGGTTCAGAGGAAATCCCCCACGGACAGCACAGACGGGTGTGTTTTCTCTCTCTCTCTCTCTCACTCACTCACTCACTCACTCACTCACTCACTCACTCACTCACTCACTCACACAGAGCGGCATCTCTGCCTTTCAGAGGACGTCACAGTGACTTCCTGCCACCTGAGCTTGAAGATGTTTTAGGGGCTGAGATGGTGAGCAGCAGAGTTCCCCTCCACAGTTTCCCTCTTTGTTCGTTAGGGTCGTCAGGCGCTGCAATCACACTAAACATTGGGTTCAGGCTCACACGAGGACGTCATTGCTTTACAGGCTTTTGTTCTGTTTACATTCATGCCTCCAACGGCGGTGATCGAGCATCAGCACCATGGTGGAGGCCGTGTTGATAGGCACAGTGTTTGTTGGAAAAAGAGCCAGAAATGGCTTTAAAGCCGGTAGGCGGCTTAACATGTCGCACTATTCGCCACTGTACTACCGATCAGCGAAGGCCTAAGCAGCACAGGCTGAGCGCTTATTTGGGGAGTGTTTGCAGACCGTTGTCTTCATTTGATTTCTTCAGATGCACTGAAAGCGTGATCAGTAACAGTTTTCTAGCCTTTAGATTCATGTGAGGATGTGAGGCCGAGTTGTCTTGGAAAGGGGTCGCGATCCATGCGGCTCGTAGGCTTGAGGTCTGCAGGATCTGTTTGAGCTTCACTGCCACCAAAGCAGCAGCAGGAGGACCTCATTAAAATGTCTCAAACCCAGACAAACTGTGACCTCCACATGATGAGGGGTGGCTGTAGCTCAGGAGGTAGAGCAGGTCACCTACTGATTGGAAGGTCGGTGGTTCGAGTTTCCTCGGGCAAGATACTGAGCCCCAAGTTGCTCTCCGAATCAAGCGTTGGAGTTTGAATGTTAGATATAGTAAAAGCTTAGATTCATATGGAAGTGCTTATGTGATTGGGTGAATGCAAGCATGTGTAAGCGCTTTGAGCGCTCACTCAGAGTAGAAAAGCGCTATGTAAGAACTAGTCCATTTACCCTGAGCAGAGAAGGGCTGTTATCCATTTGATGTTAAAATCTTGTTAAAGTGCAGAGGTTTATAAAATAAATTACGCTTCAGCTCGTCTCCTGGTTTTTTTCCTTTGTTGCTCATCTCCTGCTGTCCTCCACTCTGACATGTGGATGGTTGATGGGATGTCCTGCCCCTCTTTAAAAGAGGCTGGAAATTGGTTTTGTCTCTCCCAGACGGAGCATCCTCGGATCCCTGCTCTGTTATCAGGGAGGGGACGCCCCGTTCATCTTATTTTCCATGCCTGTTCTTTTGGAGATTATTTACAGCATAGTTTAGGCTGCTTAGGCTGGAAAGTTCTGACCCAGACTCCTTCCAGTCTTGTTTCGTTTGGCCTTCAGACCCTTAGTTTATTTCTTCTTTGAAGAAGGTTGTTTATTGGCTGTGGGACATCCTCTGCTCGCACTCAGCTCTCAGCCTTTCTTTCAGCCCGGGACCCGGATTTGTTTGTCCAGAGCTCGGAGATAAAGCGTGCCAGAAACTGTGCAGAGATCTGGGAGTAACTGGTGTTTCTGTTTCAGATGAAGAGAGCCATCCTCCATAAAACCCACTACGTGGAGCTGCTGCTGGTGGTCGACAACGTCAGGGTGAGAGCACAAGATGATGTGAAGGTGGATTTCTCTGTCGCAGACCGCCTGTAATCATGTATTTGTTCTTTCTTCAGTATAATTTTATGAACAGGAATGCGACCGCAGTGAGGGAGGAGATGGTTCTTCTGGCCAACCTCGTGGACAGTGTAAGTTTCTCGTATTTCCTCCTTTCCAGATGGATTCATTTAACTTTACACATAAACTTTGGAGTCTCAGGAGAATCGTGTTTGGATATTTTTCACAGTGTCTCAGCCGCAGGAAGTGGCTTTAGGTGTTCCCACCTTTGCCAGATTTGTTCATTAGAGCTTTATAAGGAATAATAAAGTTTAGTTTATCAAACTTTCAGAATAACGACTTGCATTTCTGCACATGCACTGATGGGACTCATAAGCTCGCTCAGATCCAGGAAAAACCCTGAAATCACCCGACAGCTACGTGCTGTGTTCTCACACGGCTGCAGTCAGACGCCACACAGGTTAAAGACGGTCACATGCTTTCACCTGACCTCTGCTGATTTAATGTGATTCAAACTTTTATTTTGCCAGATTTGTTTATTTGAAAAGAAAATATTATTTTTCAAAAAATAAGTTGACTATAAAAATAAAACAGAAATAAATAAATGGATACCCCTAAAAATGAATATATGCATGAATAAAATGTGAAAGTTGAAGTGGAACGTAGCTAAGTTGTTGCATTTGTACAAGAGTTCGTTGAAAAATGTATGAATTTATATAACAATTTCTTTGTGCGCTTGATGGCATTATCTTTGATTGGCTTTATTTTTGTTTTTGTGTATATTTTGGATTTTGGCACTAATGTGTGTTTGTGTGTGTCTGTGTGTGTGTAGATCTACATGCAGCTGAACATTAGGGTGGTTCTGGTCGGTCTGGAGATCTGGACTCAGCAGAACCTGATCAATGTTGATGGATCGGCCGGAGAAGTGCTGAGTCTCTTCACACAGTGGAGGGAGAAAGAGCTGATTCCCCGCCGCCGCCATGACTCAGCACAGCTTATCCTGTCAGTACACACACACACACACACACACACACACACACACGCACGCGCGTGCGTACATATCTGCCAGAACCCCTTGTGGATTCAAACTCACAACATTAGCAGTGAAAACCACGTTATTCTGGCTGTTTTACCATGTGTGATTGGACAGTTCATCAGGTGATGAGGGATGAGGTCAGAGTTGGTGATGATGATGATGATGTCACCTGTGTAGGAAGAAGAATTTTGGACAAACAGCCGGGATGGCGTTCGTCTCCACCGTCTGTTCCAGGAGTCACGGAGGTGGGATCAACGCGGTACGCTGCTCATCTTTGCACGCTGGGGTTTATTTCACACACACGGAGCTTCTGTGGAGGACTGAAAGTATTTATAAACAAAATAAATGAATTTAATAATAAAATTAATGAATAGTTTATTAAGTATGACAATTTGTTTTGTTTGCTTGCTTTTAATTCTGACATTTAGCTCTGTACGAATTATCTGTTAATTTTCCTTTTATGTTCATACGTTTGAATGAATCGACTCATCTGTAATATTGTTCTTCTGCGTTTTGCTCCATTTATTTCACTTGTTTCTTTTTATTTTCTTTATGCATTTTTGCTTTATTTAAGTCACACATTGGGGTCAAAAATAAGGAAAAGCAAATCATTGATTTCAAATGATAGATTTAGAAATAAGCTTGCATTAGAATGGCGACACCCGCTCACATGACTGAACTGTGCTCTGTCTCCTTCAGTTCGTAAACAACCATGTTGTCTCGTTTGCCTCCATCGTCGCCCACGAACTCGGCCACAACCTCGGCATGAACCACGATGATGGACGGCACTGCACGTGCCCCACCGCCGCCTGCATCATGAACTCCGGAGCCACGTAAGACGCGCTCAGCAAACTACGCCGCACGCCCTCACAGGTGTGTTATGTTCCTGTCTCATGTGTTTCCTCCTGCTCTGTGCAGAGGGTCGAAGAACTTCAGCAGCTGCAGCGCTGATGACTTTGAGAAGATGATCCTGTTGACGGGGGGATCGTGTCTGCTGAATGTCCCACGGCCTGATGAGGCCTACAGCGCCCCCTACTGTGGAAACAGGCTGGTGGACTTCGGGGAGGAGTGCGACTGTGGATCAGAGAAGGTCCGTGACTTGTCAAACATGGACGCTACGTTTCCACCGCTGAGGTGCCGATGGGCATGCCAATGCCGGTGTCGGTGTCAACGAACCAAATGCTTAGGAACTGATCCTTTACGTATGAGTGTGGTCGGGTTCTCGTCTGAACACGGAAGCCGAAGAACACAAACGTGGGAGAGCACACTCCCCTTTCTTGTGCTGTGAACATATTTTCCAGTCCAAAGTTCAGCCTTAGGGCCCAACCTAATTCCCAGCCGTGAAAATGGCATCACTTTTTTCCTGTAATACATGCCATGCAGGGAAATAGCAGTAGAAAACTTTGTTGAGATGGCAGCGTCTCGCCCTTCTGCCACTTTCGTCTCGCGTTCTTGGTTCCAGACCAGCTAGCTTGCAGAGCCTGAGATGAACCTGTTTTTTGGCGAGTGTGTTTACAGGAAGCGGTTCAAACATCTTCTGGGTTGGTGGAAAAAGGGCCACAGCTATATCTATAGATGTGCGGGTCACATGGTTGGAATTTCTGAGCTGGGATGTCGCTCATGACGTTCGTGCGTTTTCGAAGATACTTTTTAAAATTGTTCCCTGCACATTTTCACCAGCAGGTCAGCGTGTCAAAATGCCTTTTCACCTTTGATAGTTATTTCTAGGGCAGCGCAGTGGTTAGCGCTGCTGCCTCAGTTAGAATACTTGGAAGGCCTGGGTTCGATTCCTCTCTCCCTCTGTGCTGAGTTTGGTTGAAATTCAGCCCGGGAGCTTGGTCACGAGCACTGCTGTGCTGAATTGGGTCAAATAAATAAATAAAAAAAAAATTCTGATCACCAGCCAGTTTGGCCTGGAAACAACCGGCCGTTCAGGAAACCTCCTGGTGGCCACCATGCCCCTGCCTCTCACCCTGTCAGCTGGGATAGGCTCCAGCCCCCCCATGACCCTGAACAGGATAAGCAGAAGGGAATGGATGAAGTTATTTTTACCCCTTCATCCTCAAGAGGCTTTACCTTTTCCCAGCTGTAATGACTTACCTGCTTGATAAGGGTTCGATATCTGTGTTATTAACATGAAGAACATGTTTTTCACTCATCTCCACCCATTACCATGGCAACCACGCTGGAGGTGATGCCAGCAGATTAAAGAATAATCCATTTATTCAGAAAGTTGGGACATGGTTTGATTATTTTAGTTGTGTTGGGTACCTGCCGCAGTTTGATGCTTTCGTGAGGTCCCATTTGTCTTTTGAGCTTGTTGGAATTATTTATGAACTTTTAGTTTGGTTTCCTTTGAGTTATCATATCTTCTATTTGTATGAGTTGTTTTTTATATAATCCTGTTGCTTCATTTTACTTTAATGGGGACAGGCTTGTGGTATTTATGACAGGAAGACTGCAATCCTTATCACACACTCTCCCCCCCACACACACACACACACACACACACACACACACACACACACACACACACACACACACACGCACACACAGAAACTCCTCAGCCTGTGGCGTGCCGGGGGGGGGGGGGGGTTAGTGGGTGTCACCTCTAA
>VUQK01034231.1:0-16730 GCA_015106715.1 Bujurquina vittata
AAATTAATGAAGCAATCTGCAATACAGTTAAAGAACTTGGTAGTGTTAAGACCACAGTTGCTTTGATACACAAGCTACTTTGGCTGTAATTTCCTCCTGTGTGTATGTGTGTGTTATTTTTGTCTTCCTCTTTCATATATATTGTGCAGACAAACATACCCACACATGCAAAAATACACTGAAGCAGATGCTCATTTCTCTCTCAGACAATTTGCTTGCCTTGCATCTGAATGGAGTTGTCTTACATTGCATGTATATATGATGACAAATCTCATACTTAATTTACTCTGCCTTTTTGCAGAATGCACTGGCTTCTGTTATTTAATAAATGATTGTGCTTTAAAAGCCACCAAGTGTTACATGAACCACTACACTCACTAAAACACCTTCCATCACAGCAAATGGTTGTCCTTGTGTGTTTGGAAGTGTCCAAGTATATAGTAGTAGAGTGTGTATGCATTCAGACTGGAGTTTATTGCATTTTAGGTTGTAGGTTCCCATGTGCACATTTGTGTGTTTATATTCCTGTTTGTGTGCTTGTCATGAGTAAGTCCTCAGGGAATGCGGTCTCCACAGTAACCATCTCTCTTGGTGGTCTGTCATTAATAGTCTGTCTCGTGTTGATGATTTAGATTCAGTGAAAAAGAAAAAGAAGAAAAAAAAAAAGACAGCCAGTCAAATATATCACGTGAAATCCCATAAAATCATTTAACAACCTGGGATAATAAACACCTCAACAAGTAAATAAATAATCAGTAAATCAAGAGGTCAGTTTAAGCAACCTTTTTTTCAAGCTGCCTTCTCTCTCTCTCTCTCTCTCTCTCTCTCTCTCTCTCTGTGTGTGTGTGTGTGTGTGTATCTGTTCAAGCATTTGGTGTTTGTTTTTCCTCTTTGTCTCATTTCTCCCCCCACCTCTCCTGAGTGAAGAGAAATTGAGAAACCAATCTAAAATCCATCAGGACTTCCCTGCCCACAAGCCCCTCTCCCCCTAACCTCACTCCACCGCCATGACTACCCAGCACCCAACAGCCCCCCCACCCCCACACCCACTCCAGTTTTTTGTGTTGCAGGCGTCTGGAAATTGGATGAGATGTTCGTTTAGCGGGCAGCTGGTCTGGGGCCGATATGAATTGCGTTTCCCCACGCCAGGAAAGGTCAAGCCCCCTCGCCTTGACGGAGTGCATCAGCCTATTGAGTGGCGCTTTAGTCCATTTACCAACAGCCAATGGTAAGGCGGCAGACAGGAGAGAGGGAAGCACAGAACTCTGTGTAGGAGAGAGAAAAGAATGACAGCACGTCGGATATAAATTCATTGTTTCTCATCACCCAGCTGGGGCGGGAATGGCTGGGAGTGATTGCTGGGATGGGGAAAGCGAGGTAGGAATATTACCATCTGAGTAGTGAGAAAAAAGATGAGCATCCTTTTTTTTTTTTTTGCCACCACTGGGGCCGCATTTAGCCTTGGTGCCCGGATTTATGAAAGGCAGTTTGTAGAACTAGCATTTTTTTTTTAAAGGCCCAAATGATGACAATCAGATCAAATGGCATCCCCGGGATTTTGCTTAAGTGTTCAAAATTTTTTTAAAAAGTCCAGCTGGGTTCTCTCACATCACATCTCTAGAAGTACACCTTTATCTGTTTGTTTTTTTTAATTTTACACACAGTTGATTGTGAAAAGAAATTAAATATTCCAAAAAATACAAAAGAATTGAAACAATTAATAGGTTGGTTATATCTTAAAAACAGGCATCTCAGCAATACACATACAACTTTACTCCAGGGCTACTGCTATCTCCCCACATCGCTTCCTCTCTGATTCTCATAGATGCATGCAGACAAAGGGTTGCTGTCCCTTTAATTTTCATCCCTGCGTATCTGGAGGAGTTAAGGCAAAGCAATTAAAACAAAGGCATATTTAACATGGGGTTAATGATTGGCTGACCCTGCAGTCAGCACAGTGACAATATCTTAATTATTGAGAAACCTAAAGTCATTACGCCTACGAATGGCCTGAGGAGCATCTCTATTGATTGGGATCCAGTCCCATTACAGGCCCACCCTGGACCAATGAAGCCCCTATTATAGACACATACTCTCTCTCCCCCTCTCTCTCTCAGTTATGGTCTATCTCTTTCTTTCTCTCTTGCTCACTATCGTCTCCATTATATCACAGTGCAAGCTATTCGATGTGTTGAACGGTGAGACAAGAGCCAGGCGAAGCTCACGGATTTTATTGCTTTCTAAAAAATTCATAACCAAGCTTGACATTTTTGCTGAGGAATGATTATTTTTGTCCCTCCCTCAATCCACTTTCCCCTCGTGGCCCTTTCCCACTTTTTGGTTAAACTGGCAAAAGTGTTTAAGTGCTAACAGAATTGATCGCTTCTCTTGCTCTATTGCACTTTTTTCCCACTTCACCCAGACAGACACCTGGTTTTTAAAACCCCGTGTTTTGTTGCTGTGGACAGGAACAGCCGTGTTGTCTTAGCTAGAAAAAAGCACATATTGAAAGGTTTGTTATTACATATTAATTGTCGAGTGCAGAAAGAACATAATGCAGTGCAATGATCTGCAACTTGTGCCTTTTCACATTTGTGATGCTTTACAGGTGTAATCTCAGCTGGATGGATCACATTTACATTATTGTTACTCACATAATTAATTAAACAATAATTTCCTCACGCTTCTTAAGAACAGAATATATCAAATATTTCACAGTATGAATATAATCTACATATTAAATATCAGATTAAATAATATGGAAGTGTAGCTAAGCAAAGAAATGACATGCAATTATTATATCACCAAATTAAAGCTTGTATTTGACTTTTTCTTAATTATTTCAACAGTTAAAAAGCTTTTAACATGGTAATTTGCTACAGTAGGTGTTTCATTTAACACCAACTTTAGCAAATTACAATACTGCATGGATGATTGTAGAACTCTATGTGAACCACATGCCTAACAGATCTCACAGCGAAATGTATTGCAGTGTATTACTTTTCTTGTTATATAATCCTGAACAGAAACCTGAGAAACTTCAAGTCACTTGACTGGAGTTAAAGATGACGAAAGCACAAACTGAGTATCTTTACTGCATGTCTTAGAAGATCTGTCAAAACTGCATATCAAAACTGTATCGGTAGTGGTAATTCAAGATGGATGTAATGGGAATTATTATTTTAAAGCTAATAATGAAGCTATATATCTTTCATTAAAAGAAAAAACTTATTTTGGTTAACTTTTTTTGCCTTTAAAAATGCTCTCGGTAAATTTGTAGTTGTCTGTTTAAAATGTAATCAAACTTTTATATTTTTTAAATCATCTGAATAGACAATAAGCCGCTTTCACCCCGCTAACCATAAAACGTAATAGATAAAATACAGGTAAGTACATACAGTGTGTACATGCATGTAGGTTTATGTTTTTGCTTGTTGATTGATTGTGCACTGCACTCCCATTTATCCAATAACCAATAACTGCTGTGAGGCACAACCCAATTCAATCTCTAATGGGAGGCCAGCGAGCAGGACTCCATGTCGTGTTGTGTGTTTTATGATAAATATAGAAGCCCAACAACTTCTCCTCTTTCACACTGCTCCCTCCTCTTGTGGGAGTGAAGCTGCATGGGAAGAGCTGAGATGTAATTACCCAATCAGTGTGTGCCATCCTTATTAAAACACTACTAACAGTGCTCCGTTATTGAAATACCCCCCACCGGACTCTTCTTAATTCATTAAATAAATTAGCACCAGCACCTTTAATAATTCATAGAATGATGTCTCCTTTTTTTTCTTCCTCACACAGGGTAATTGTGACAAAAAAAAAAACATGGAAATGAAGGCAAGACCTGCAAGGTAATACTTAACAGCGAGCAGGCGATCAGAGTGAGTGACTCTCACGAACTGGAAAAACTAAAATCTCAGAGCCGGAAACCATCTTTTCTCTGCAGATTATGACTGAGTACATTTTAAACTTTTATATTATATTAGATGTGGATTATTTGTACTACGCCTGCAGTCGGTGCTTATTATCGCCACTGAATTAGCCACACAAAGTTTGTGTGAGGCTATTGTGCTAACCATGTGAAGTAATGCATGTCATCAAACAGCACATCTTCATTTTTTCCCACTTGGCTTCCTGGCTGTCTCCTGTGTCCCTCTCATTTGTGTTGCATTAATGTGCTAATGAGAATATCCTTGAGCTAGGCAGAGAAGCTAAAAGACAAATAAAGCGAGGAGTCAGACGAGAGAGCTTGCTGTGTCTCTACATATATTTAATTGACACATCTGCATCCCTGATGAAATATTTACTGCCTCTTGTGATGGTTTGGCGACGCGTGGCGATCAGCGCTGTGCTGCCGATGGTGATGTCGACATGCTAGTGTGTTATTAGTGTTACTGGCAAAGGTTTGTGCAAAGTGAAGACTTGGATTTTAAGATTAACCAACAGTGCTTTGCATTGCTGTTGTCCAAGATAATTAAATTTTCAATTTTTTTTTTTTAATTTTCCTCTACTTTTTTGGTAGTAGATTTTCCCCCGGGGCTGCACTTATGCTGATGACTTCATAGTTATGCAGAATGAATATAAGATCACAATGCCACAGTTCTGTTATTAATGAATGAAATATGTACTTTTTTTTTGCTATATACACGTTTTGTTTTCAAAGTCTGTACTTTTTTTCCCTTTGCAAATGTGGAAAACTAACTTGTAATTTTGTGCTCTGTGGTGAAACTCTCGCCTCTCAAGAGGCTGTGAGAAACGAATGTAAACATATGCATTGCATAAGGCTCGCTTTGCAGTTAGGTGGGAAATCCATAAAATGCCACATGTATTCCTGCCCACACATCCTACATCAGTGACTGTTACAAAGAGTAGGATTCATATCTATGGAAGTTCTGATTTATGTCTCTTTGTATGTTTATGCATATGCCTGCATGAGAGTTTTTTACTGAACATTTGTATACATAAATGTTTACTTCCTATTTGTGTGTTCAGTGTGATCTTTGTGTGTGTGTGTGTGTGCGCGCGCGTGCGTGCGTGCACGCACTAGGCCTGTCGGGATGTGGCGGCCCTCTCAGCCATGTCAGGGACAGCTTCGTTGAGGGTGGCAGCCGGGGAAAATGATGATGATGAAATTAAAATTCTGCGCCTGGCAGAAGGGGCTGCTGCGATTTCACTGGCGGCTGTGCGCATCGATCTGTTCCAGCATTTGACTTTCAACCATGACAAAACTGTGGGCAAATTAATTGTTCTCCAGGATATTAGGCATCAGAGTCCATTAATCCTCTCTGGAGCGCCACGCCGCATGAATACTAATCGTCTTTCCAGGCAGCCGTCTCATCCCCTTGGTCCCTTCTCTCTTTCTCCTTCCTTTTTTTCTTCTTCTTTCTTATCCCCCTCCTTTTGCTCTTTACAAATACTCTCTGCTCTGTTGTTTCTTTACTTTTTTGGTCTCAAATGTTTTTCCCCCCTCCCTGTCTGTGTAGGTTTTATCCTACAGTCTCTGCCAACTAAAAACTGACAACAAAGCTGGTGTTGTTTTATCTAGGAGCATTTTCACAGATAAATAAAAAGGAAGAAGAAAAAAAAACTGATAAAATTCATTTTCCAAAAACAATCAAGTGATCTGCAGCTGGAACACTTTTGTTGATTAAAATTCTGCTTTGACAATAGGAAATAAAAAGGCGCCTAGAGAAAGGTGATGATTGAGAAACATGCATAAAATAATCCGTCAAGGCACTGGAATTATTTTGAATTATACAGTACGTTTCTATATATTTCATCTATATTACTTTGCACTGATAAGATTGCGCTAATGGTATAATATTAGTCTCTATAAGAATCGGCTTGGCATTTGCGGGAGGGAGGAAAAAAATAGCCCCCAACACCAATTATGTAAGATATTAACACATTAGTCGGCGCAAGATCTAATTGGATGGCAGCCCTGTGCACCATGACAACAATCACCTAGACCCTGTTTATCTCGTAATTGATAGTCTGGAGCTTAAGCAGCAGAGGAATCAGAAATTCATACAGCCCAGTGAAGACTGGCCCTTCCTTTCAGACCACACATTGATTAGTTTTTATTTTCCTCCCTCTAACCAGGGTAATTTTTTTAAGTTTTGGGACGAGCTTCTGCTATTGACTTTTTGCTGTGTTTTGATAGATGGCCAGTGGGCTGTGGCAGTAATACTGTAAGTTATCTGACGTTCAGGCAGGCGGGGTCACGGGTCCAGACACAATATATTCACAGCCCCTTGCTTATTGACATACCACTGCAGGTATCGGCTGTGTCCATAATAAATATGTATGCTGCAGATTGATATTTTTTAGACACAAATAATTGGTTTATATTATACTGCTGAGCTACCAGCCCATGAATAAAGGTCTGGTCTCATTGTGAACTAACGTAAAAAGCATTATACTAACAGATCTCTGGCCTGGTTTGGTGAAAATTGCATTAACTCTGGCATCATGGACATGAATGACTGCAGAAAAAAGATTAATTGTGTTTTACTACTATAGTGCACATTCAGCAAAACCACTGAAAGAGCTATTTTTGCTATTAAAAGGACCATGATGAACCCAGAATTCAATTTAAAGAAGGAATATAAGATTTCCAAAATATTTTCTTTGACCTGTACAGGTGGACAGATAAATCCAAAGATTTTGCAGATTTACCTGCTTCTTTACATAATCCTTGTTTTCCTCATAGTGATGAAATGAATGTTGTAGGCAGCTTGTCATCATTGGAGGCGATCTCAATGCAGAGATTCTGCATGAGATTCTGCAACCAGTGGCAATCCTATTACTCCACAGTCTGGAACCAAACGCTAACCTCCAAGATGACAATGCACAGAACAAGTTTATCAGAGAATACCTCCAGAATTTGGGAGTATGCCCTGCCTGCTGACCTCAACCCCACTAAACACTTGTGGGATCAGCTTGGGTGTGCTATCCGTGCCAGAGTGACCAACACAACCGCACTGGCTGACTTTCGGCAAATGCGGGTTGAAAAATGTAATGCCATCCCACAGCAGTGCACGACCAGCATGAGGAGGAGGTGCCAGGCTGTTGTGGCTGTTGTGGCTGTGTATGGTTCTTCCACATGTTACTGAGGCCCCTGTTTGCTAAATGAATAAACTGTTAAATTGCCAATATGCCTTGTTTCTTCAGACTTCAATCATCCAATCCAATAAACGACAACAATCAAGTCAACAGCAGAACAAGTAAAAAAGATGAAACTAGCATTGGCAGAGAAAATGTCGCAAGTTTTTCATGGGTACAATCAACATATTCAACTCTGCTGCTCAACCCACAAATGCACTTTCCTTACAAATGTGGCACAATTTAAGGGTAAATAAACAAGCCTTCCAACGGTATAAGATTTATACCAAGACGCATTGTTACAACAAAGAAATAATCAACCAAACACAAATTTTCTTACTTTTTGTGATAAGTTTAGATGGCGAAGATAGTGGTGCATTTAGCAAACCAAAATTGTAAAGAGGGAAAAGTTCTTTAATTTATTAATGAAATATATAACATCAGACCACACACTGCATCTCCTGGTTTAGTTGGAAATCATTAGTTTACTTATTCTAGTCTCTGTTTAGGTTTTTCCCTGCCATTCCAGTGTTTATGGTTAAGATTTTTGAGTTCCTCGTGTTCTACAATAAGTTTGAATCTCTGGTTTCTGTGTTTACTTAATTCTTAATTCTTGTGTTTAGTTTTAGTTGTGTTTCCTCATGTTTTGTATTCTGTTCTGAGCCTTCCCGTCATCCCTAATGTGAGTTACCGTGTCTCTGTGTTTAGTTGCGTTCTCTTGTCATTTCCTGTTTTACTTTGACAGTTGGTTATCTCATGTGTCTTGTTTTCACTTTCACGTCCTCTCTTTTCCTATAGTATTGATTGTGTCTTTATTTTTGCATCTCCTATCTGGGCTCTATTACTTTGGACTTGGTCATTAGCATTAAAGACTCATTTTCTGTTGTAAAGTCTGCCTCCTTCATCCTGCACTTTAGGTTCTCTTCACTTCATAATCCACACAAACTGCAGTTTGTGACACTTTTATTGCCTTAACATATCTGGAAGATCTTACAGGCACTGTTTCACACTGGCACCATACCCATTTGTGGGTTTGATAGATAGATATGGATTAAAATACAGTATATTGCATAACTTTATACACACTGAAATGAAATGCAGCTAGTTGATGTCTGGAACCTGACGTACCCACTCAGCAGTAAGTGACATGCTAGAGGGCTTCAACTGTTGTGGAGTCAGCTAAACATTTTACAAGTTAGCATTGCATTTCTTAGAACTGTACTGAGAAAATGTTAAACTGAATTTGTAATACCACAAATTTGACAATGCGTGCAATGATTTTGTATCAAAGGGAGGCTATTATACTGGGATTTTTAGACCCAGCAATGGAGAGCATAAGGTGAACTAGGGGTCAAAGAAGCTGAACATAAGAATAAAAGAATGAGCAGAAGGAAGGAAATAGAGCATAGAATAGAGTAAGGGTGAGAAGGTAGGAGCAGGAGAGCAAGTCCCTGGTGGGCACTTCCTGGCTAAATCTCTCTTCTGCTCTCTGCCTGTCTCTCCTCTCTCCTAGTGCTAATTAATTGGACTGGGGAATCAACGCTCTCATCTTAAATCTGCTCCTTAATTGAGCAGTCCTTTCTACCAGCATCAGACAGCTCAGCATGCATCTTCTGCATGATTTGGAGCTAAACGCACTGTCACTTTTTTACCCACCATATAACTCAGAAAACACTATTAAACCAATCAGATGGTATCTACAATTAGCACATTGCCAAATCCTTGGATACTGTCCTACCCGCATCCACTACAGGTAAAAACAAAACAGTATATTCAGAAAAATTCACTCACACTCAATAAGATTTAATGGCGCATGAATGGCAGCTCACATTACTAGTAGAAGTAGCGAAAATTGTTTTAGTTTTGGGTAATAAGCTTATTTGCTTTCTTGTCACAAGTTACACAGGAAGACAGCATTCGTAGTGTAGTCAAATTATAGCCAGCAGACTGTTAGCTTATCTTAATGTGATTACTGAAAACAAAGGGACACAGCTAAACAGGCTCTGTGTGGAACAAACAAAGTCGGCCAACCAGCTCCTGTGAAGCTCACTAATTAGCATGTTATCTTCCATGTATTTAATGTGTATAATAACCACATGTAAAAAAAATGACAAGTACCTATGTGTGTGCATGCTTTTCTTTTCTTAATTCTTTTTTTTTTAAATTTTGTGTTAATGTACACTGCTCAAAATTGAAAGAAACACTTTATTATTATTATTTTGTGTGTGTGATTTTTGAATCCATGATGATTCCGGTTCTCCCTCATATCTTTTTGTATGTCAGAAAGGATTTTCAGAGTATTTCAGTATCCCTTTTGTTTTTGTTTTGTTTGTTTTTTGAGCAGCGTATCATATCACAGACAGATGAAGTGACTTTCTGACTTTCACATCACCTGTACAGCTGTACCTCTGTAACTATTTCTATACATATGAATCGAGCAAGATACAGTGTATTGTTTACAGAAGTTTTCCAGGTGCTGGTAGGCATATTTTACTTTCAAGGTGCACCATGCTGATCGTTTCCAGTCTTTGTGTAAGCTCATGCTGGCTGGCTGTCTTTACTGAAAATATGAGAAGAACCAATCCTTTTGCAAGAGAGTGCATAGGAACCTCATACTGTGTGCTCTGACCTTGCTTGCATAGAGTATACTGAGATCTGAACACTAGTTTGATGCAGTAAGTCATCTGGTCAGGTGTGATGAACACCAGTAGGGCTTTTTCTTACTAAAAGTCTTGATTTAATAATATCGCAGCAGAATAGTAAACATGGATTGTGA
Source organism: Bujurquina vittata (assembly GCA_015106715.1). Classification (NCBI taxonomy): domain Eukaryota; kingdom Metazoa; phylum Chordata; class Actinopteri; order Cichliformes; family Cichlidae; genus Bujurquina; species Bujurquina vittata. The sequence goes on from VUQK01034231.1 coordinate 9,887, forward strand.
CATCATGAAACTGATATATTTAAAGTGAAGCAGTATATGTTCTTTCTACCACTAAGTTAGTGGGACAATTAACTTTTCATTGAATCTTAATGTCATGTTGTGGTTACCCACTGATGTTGTTTTATAATACCACATTTCACATTACCAGTGTTACCTCACACTGCTGTTTGTATTTATGTTTAAGTGCACTATTTTGCAAAAGCTCTGCACCTGAGTATAAGAGCATGAAGTTATCTGTACAATATCAACTGCTCTTTTGTCACTCAGTAGGCCAACATAACCTCTTTTATTGCCGGTGGTCTGTGGTGTTGAGATATTTCACTCTGCGATTGTAAATCATGACATACAGTATGCCTGTTTTTATAGGATTAACTGGTGAAACATAGGTAAGGGAAAAAGTATATAAGGTGTTTGAAGTGATAGGTCATGGTCACGTCAGCTCATACGTCTACCTTTCACTGAGAAATGCTTTTTTCTTGAGTAGCTTTCAGGAGCAGATCAAGCATAAAAGAAAATGTGAACATATATGCCCGAAAATCAAATCTGGTTCTACTTATGAAAAGTTCCCGCCCACTTCTTCTCGTGTTTCCATAGTGGTGAATAGTGTGCGCGCACACACACACACACACACGCACACACACACACACACACACACACACACACACACACACACACACACACACTAGTAATAGCATCTAATAGTTTGGTGTGCATGCATGCAGAGTGCTGGTCCACCACTGTAGGCCTTTGATTCCGTCTTGGAATGAGGTGGTGATGTCATTGTTCCTCTGGGGTTTCAGAGTTACTGGGATGAGGTCACTCAGGGGCAACACAACCTCGGAGTCATCGGTCTTTTCTGCACTCTTCCCCCCTTCACATCCAAGGAGGGAGGGGAGTCTTAAACGCTACCTTTCTTCTCCATGCTTTTTTTACACAGAGGTCTACCCTCTCTCATCTCGCTCTCACCTGGATTGGATTGAAAAGTTGTAGTGTCCCAAGCTAGGTTTTAACCTGATCCCCTCACATTGTTTTGTACTCAGAGGTAAAAGGAAAGCTGCTTCACAGCACAATCAAAGTCTGGTTTTGTTGAACTACCACAATGTACCCGAATGCAAAATCAATCAAATTTTCACATGCTACATAAAATAAAAGCAGAGGCAGAAAAAGTTGTTTTTTCAGGGACTTCCTCACTTAGGCTCCATGTTTTTTAGTTGTAATCATAACAGGTGTTTGCCAGTCCACCTCATGACCAGGAAAGAAAGCCAGGGTAAAGCAACATCCCAATTTTGATGGTTTTTCAGTATGCAGAAGAAAAATATTCAGTGAAGCAGCTGAAATTCTCCATAAATGGAATTAATGCAAACATCTGGTAGAGTTCTGCGTGTATGCATCAAAGTGGAACTCATCTGGTATTTTCATTTAGTTTATGGGTAAAGTATGGTGCAGACTTTATCTATGACTTTAGCACGTAATCCAGTGGAGGAATCTACTCTAATCCCAGCATAAACACACAAACACAGCTTATCAAACAGAAACAATCCTCGTTATAGACACAAGCCCGCATAGTCAAATACGCAATGTTAAGTTGGAAAAAAAAACGTGCAGTCCAATCACTACCTATTTTTCAAGTGGTTCATACAAACATTGGCATGAATGCGAATGCCTTACCCACATGTGTCTGTCCATTTTTTTGTGTTTTGTGTTCACGGTCGTGGAAGTAGCTTGTCCTGTTAATCAGAATGAGGCAGAGGTAAACATGACTTTGGGACAAGGAGAACAGCAAGTGAGCTCGTAGCAGTCATTATCCTTTGCTCCGTCCTCGGAACTCCTGTATTCCCTAGAAGCACCTGGTCCTGCCTCCACCCTTTCCCTCTCTCTTATTGCCCCGGCACAGGTCCTTGCAGTAAGGCAGGGCAGCCTAAGGGTTCAAGGGTCCCAGCTGTGTAAATGTTTTCAGTTGCTGTGTGACTGGAGCTGGGTCCTTCTTTTTGATCAGATGCCAAGACAAGCCCAGCCTTGGTTGTTCTTGGCAGCTGCTGGGGACGAAAGAATGTCAGCATGACTTTAAAAATATGACGGTTTGTAATTTGGACCACAGACTGAAAACTGAGCCGCTGGTACAGTTTGTGATCGTCTAATTATGCCACCCCCTCCCTCCCCTTCTTTGATTCTCCCCACAAAATCCTAACCCCCTCCTTTTATTCTTATCCAGGAATGAAGCCGTAAAGCTGCTTTGTCCCCTGTGAATTATTTTCGGGGTAGGCGTAATGGCTTTGTGCCCTGCTGCATTACTTCTCCGATGTTTCCTCTCATCCCTCCTTCATGGTTGTGTAGTTCTGTGCTTAGTTCAAATGCTAACCTGAGGTACAAGCAACTGATGAGTTTCAAGGGGCTCAGTAGCTACAACATTTGGAGGGGGCTTGCAGAAAGGGGGGACTAACACTAGCTGTACTAGTATTGTAGGTGGGCATCTTTTTGGTTGAACATATCGCCCTAGGTAGCTTGAAAGTTCAGCAACTGGACAGTGGCTTGAGAATACATTTTTGCATCATACCAATAAATACCTGCAATAAAAAGCAACTAACAAAGAGCAAAGTATACATAGAGGCAGTTCAGAGCACATTATAGGGCGATCTGTGCTCACATGCACATGGATGCATTTATCTGTCCTTCTGTAAATGTGCCAAGTTGTCTGTGCCAGCATCAGAGGGGGGCATTTCTCCCACACAAGTTGATATGAAGTACTCTGCAAATCCCTAAGCTCAAAGCTCAAGCATAGATGTGTCAAATATTTAACAAATGAATGAGTTTTTAATCTGGGGCTCAGGGGAATGGCGCGTCATGATAAGGTTCTTTTTTTGTTTTCCCTTCATTAGCATAATTTCTCTGGAGTACATGTGCAGATTTTGTCGGCTTTGTTTGGGATCCCCACTGAGATCTGAAATGGAAGCACAGAATCGTAAGAAAAAACCTCCGAGATGTTACAGAACTGCAAGTGCAACAGTAAAGGCAGGCAATGCCAGCAACACAGCTCCTATTGTGTCTCTGATTGTTCATCCATTCGCCCTTAATTGGGTTAATTGAAAACTTAAATGCAAGATTTGTTTTTTTCCCCCCCGTTCCCTAATTAAACCGTTGTTTTGCCCCTTATCCAATAACACTGTGCATGGACACGGTGCCAATCAGCTAAGAAGTGCAACTTAAGCTATTAAGGACTGGATGGAGGATTACAAATGTTGGACCACCTCTAATCGGAGGGCTATTGAAAATCCACCTAAGCAGGGAAGAAATGATTCATTAGGCTTACACTCACTTACACATTTCCTGGAGACATTTATAATTATTTTTCCTCTAAAGAAAAAAAAAACATAATTGCTGATAGACTTGAAGATTAAATACATGGAATGTATGGTAAATGTCACTGCTTACTGCTATAATGCAAGAAATTATTTTCCCTGCCAAAATGCTGAAATGTTTACTTGCTGGAGTTCTAAAAAGCTAAAAGCAAAACTATTCTTGACAGAGAATAAAGAGGCATAGCAAGATCTGGTTGAACCATTGCACTGGACCTGCAGGGCCAAGATGACTTATAGTATCCACTTTGTCTCAAGATGACCTTTTTTCCTTTTTTTTTTTTTATCAAGAGCTCAAACAGTAAGCGTTGCAACTTCAGTCCATAATACAGACTTTGTCTCAAAACAATTCTATTTAAAAACTCTCATGTCAAATGCTTCTAATAGTTTTGAGGTTAAAAGAAGAAAGAGTGTGAGAGTGGGTGGAAGAGCAGAAGAGAGGCTAAGAGGGTGGCAGAGTGAGTGCCCACAGATACAGTAAACAAATTAAGTCAGACTTTATTTTGAGGGGCCGGGTGCACTGAGCATGAACTGGCGTCTGGTCTCAGTGTCAGCGAGAGGACCTTTATGCAAGTACGCAGTCCATCTCACGCCTTAATGAGGCAGTGGAAACACATCCAGGCCAGCACATCAACAGAAAAAACAGCACCCAGAAAATACCAAGTTAATAAGGCAATACAAGCAAATGAATGATTTTTTTGAATCATGTTTAAAACAAGTAGTCCTCCCTGAGCATGCAGAGAGGGAAGGGGTGAGAAAAGATCTGCATGTGTAAGTGTGTAAGCGTGGGTGTGTGTGTGTGCAAGCATGTGTGTGTGTGTGTGTGTGTGTAAATGAATTCTTCTATAAACCTGGCAGAGCGGAGGCTGCCACAGACATCAGCTCTGCATTTGCATATTCATGGCTCAATTTGCACTTGGCTATGCAAATGTATGCAAACATCGTTTCAGAACATTTCAAAAATAGAAACCAGCATTCCAAACGACGTTGCTCCTCTTAATATGCAGACACACACACACGCACGCACGCACACACACATGCACACACACACACACGCGCGCGCGCGCAAGTGCACACACACACATGAAAAAATTAGTAGGGAAAATCAAACAGGCCAAGTAATGGTTGACTATCTGATTTAAAACTGAGAGCAGTTTTTACCGAGCAGGTTAAAATGGGATAAGGACAGTGCTAGTGTCAGTGCAGCATAATGCAGATTTGCAATGATTGTACGCTAGTTTTTTTTTTAATTTATTTCAATATACTCTTCTTGCTGTTTCTCTGTGGTAATGGTAAGAAGCTCTTTTGGTCCAATCGATGTGTCTCTTATTTTGTGCAGTAATTAGTGTGGTAAGTTTTTCAAAACATGATGACCACTGAGACTTCATTAAGTACATCAAAACAATAATAATAATAATAAAATGTATAATTTGATTCAAATTCCTCTCTGGATGAAATGAACACTGAATGTTTCATTATGAATCAGCTTTACGTTATGTGTTTCCAAATCTTGGCAGCCACGCCAGTTGAACTCTTCCAAAACTCAACTGGCCCCCATCTTCCTCTCTAAAACATGGCATTGTCTTCATTGTGGCTTGCCTTCAGAACGAGGAAAGTTTTTCTAGTCTGAAGATGAATGAAAGGGGAAGAGTTCAGCGAAATCCACTTTTGGTTAAATCCTATTCATCTGCTGGGCACAAGGCAGGGTAAGCTGTTCCCCTGGCATGGGGTCTGTCTGAGGGGCCGTGTGGACCCCTCCAGAGCTTTATCTCTCCTCCCTGTACTCCTCAGGATAAACGGCTCCACATGGAGTCCTAATCCCCCTTTCCTTTCCTTTCCTTTCCTTTCCTTTCCTTTCCTTTCCTTTCCTTTCCTTTCCTTTTCCCTTTTTCTCTTTCCCAACTATTTTCTTCTTTTCCTTTCTCCCTGGCTCACAAATGGCAGTTAGTGGCCTGTAGGGACTATGCTCTCTCCTCTACACGAGACAAACAGTTCACCCAAGAGAGCCTTGTTAAACCCTCAGCACAGTTTGAGCCTGTTTCTGCTGTTTTGCAAAATGTGTTAATTTTATGACACTGAAGCCAGCAGTAAAAGCAAAACCTCAGCTAATTAGCCAGTGGTGTGAGGTGAGTGGCAAAAAGTGGGCATGCCACCGCTTGAGGTGCCTTAATCATTGTTTACGAGTGAGCTCAGCAGGGCTTTGGCTCTTGCTTTCTTCTTTCCACCTTTTTTTTTTTTTTGCGCTCCCAATTTACCCTTGCTACATACCTGCAATTCTCACTTAGCAGTATGATGGTCTTCACATAGAATAGCGCATTAGCATATTTACTGTAGACACAGTCCTACAAACAGAGATCCATTTTCTAGAGAAATGTGGAGATTTATGTAAAAAAAGAAAAAAACGTAATCTCCATTGCAAAAGCAATTGTTCCTTTTTTGTTTGTATTTCACTACAAGGGCATCAAATGCAGCAGGAAATAGCCTTTAACTAACCAATGCAATATCACAAAGCTCTGTATTTTTTTCTACATGACGTTTATTTAAAGAGTGCCCCTTAATGGTGCTGCTTCTCATAAGTGGCTACAAGCCTCATTTGGCTTTGTTGGGCTGGTACAATGAGGGAGTGGGGGTTACTATTGAGAAGTAGGTGCATTACCATTCATGGAGAAAGAGAAAAGGAGGTTGTGGAGCAGAAAGTGGCTGCTGCCTCTTTAAGATGGGTTTAAGTGATCAAAATTTCATGCAAGGCTGCAATTGGTGGTATAATGTTGCTCTTTAAGAGGGTTGCCTAATGATTGCCATGTGTGGACAGTGGGTTTTGGAAGGGGATTTTGTGGAGGCAGGGGCTGGGGGCCTGAGACTAGGCCAGACTGTGAAGTAGACTGGTGAGGTCTGGGGGCTGGGGAGCTTGGAAAGCTGAGTGGAGAGGAGCGAGAAGTCTCACAGAGGGGCTCAGAAAAGGCCAGCCATATGAGATTACAGCATACCTAAGAAATGTGCTCGTTGGGAAAGTTTGTGTATTTTGGGAAGTTCTCCAAATTTTCCATAGTCGGCTTTTTATTTTTTGGGTTATCTCACTCCCCCCCCCTTCATAGTTTGGACTAATTGTGCAGTGTAGTGCCCGCTGAGTCAATATGAGAAACTCTGCTCCCCTTCTTTTTTTTTTCTTCCTTCACCTCTCTTTCAAAACATTCACTGAAATGTGTATTTTTCAATGCAATGGATAACATGTCTGTATATTTTTCAAACCTATGAGTTCAGGGTTCCTTTGTAGGTTTAATTTAAAAAGGATGATATTTTGCAGCCTAAAGGACCAATGTTTTCAGTTTGTGGCTGAAGGGGGAAGCAAAGAAGTAGCACGATAGGGAACATACTCCAGCACTCCACCAAGACTGGTACTATTAGTGTATTAGTGTGTGTGTGTGCGCGCGTGAATACTGTGTGTGTGTGTGTGTGTGTGTGTGTGTGTGTGTGTGTGCGCGTGTGTGTGT
>VUQK01034232.1:0-12718 GCA_015106715.1 Bujurquina vittata
GATTGTGAGCCAGGCCTTCTCTCCAACATCAGTGTGTGACCTCACAGATGTGCTTCTGGAAGAATGGTCAGAAATTCCAGAAACACTCCTAAACCTGTGGAAAGACTTCCCAGAAGAGCTAAAGCTGTTATAGCTGCAAAGGGTGGGCGACATCATATTAAAGCCTCTGGATTAAGAATGAATGTTACTCAGGTTCATGTGTGTGTGTGAAGGCAGACTGGTGAATACTTTTGGTGGTATAGTGTAAATATAACTCCGGGTTTCAATCTTGTAATTTAGTTAATTGGTTTGTATCATTGCTCTTTAACATATTTTATTGTTTAATTTGACTGGTCAACTGCCAAGTTGAAGACAGCAGGACCTTTTGGAAACACTTTGACATTCACATCATCTTCCAGGTCAATGATTATTGAGCTTCAGTGATTAAGGGTCCCCCTCCCATGTGTGTATACCCACACACACTCACACTATTCTTAAAATTCATCCTGCCCTTTTGTATTAAATAGCTCAATATGACGACATTGTATAGTATTGATTGTCATTCTAATTTCATTTGCCTAACATTGATTCGCATAAGATATGTGTGGATGTCATGCAGAGTTAGTCAAAATCCAATTTCAGCTTGAACCCTTCCTCTGAGCAGATGGAGGATCTGTTTAAAAAGAACAAAAAGATTTTTAATTAACCTCTCTTAAAGACTTACATATGCAACAACAGGATCCTGACTCAAATTTGCATCGTTGTGTTTTATTGTCTACTTTTCTCATTTCTTTTTTTTTTTTTTTTTTTTCTTTTTTTTTTTTTTTTTTTTTTTTTTTTTCCTCTTGACTTCCTCAGGTTCCCTTCTTTGGGCCTCTGTTTAATGGCGCTATCGTCACTGGGACACTGCTGCCAAGCTTAGTGCGGGCTACCTGTATCAATGCCAGCAGAGCTGTCAAGTCCCAGCTGACTCTCTACCAGAGCTTGTATCCTTTATTCCTCAAGGCTTCTGCTTTATTTGGCCTCCCATTCAGGTACAGCTCCCCCGGGAGTGGAGTTACTCAGACAGCTGAGAGTGTTAAGTGTATTAGCACAGGTTTAGAAATATTTTTATGACTACATTAGATGTAAATAAAACACCACTGAGCTTGAATTTCCAGCATGACAAGTGAATTCATTGGGACATGTGGTGTGCTTCTCCTGTTAGCCAAAGTACACAGCTGACTGCAGACACTGATTTTTATGAGCTACCTGATTTACATACAACTATTAGGCTGGGGCTGTTTCACAGCCTGGAGCAACATGGGAGGTTGTGGGGCTGTTTTGGGTAGGAGAACAGATAATATGTCATCATCTATCACTACCATTTTATGGTGGACGAGAAGAGGCAAAATAAAAGCATCATCAACAAATGCAGGCAAGTGCATACACACACACACACACACACACTGCTCTCATCTCTACATGCATCCATCCAACTGTGTGGCGTTAAGAGCCTGACTCCAGCTGTAGTTGTCAGTTGGTTTAAAGAGAGTGTAATTACCAGTGGAGATGAATTAGCATGTGAATACCAGCAGCACAGAGTAGGGAGGTGGGGGGGGGGAGATAGGGGGCAGAGTTGGGATGGCCCCTGGAGGGGGAAACCTGATCTCCCTTAACGTCCCGCTCCTGCTCGGACAGCATGTACTGCACCGCCTCACCGGAACCACGCTGCCCCTCTGGCGGTTGCCATAGAAACCTTAAATTGGATGGAAGACTTACATTTGAAGATGTTTGCATGTTTCAAAACTTGTTTTCAGACTCGATGCGTGATACTCGTTTGCAACAAAGGTTTTTGTTCTTTAATTATACGGCACCGCTTGCTGTGTAGGCTGTGTGTGTAAGTATGTCTGTCTGTACGCATTTCACAGTGCATCACATTGCTTGCTTGCCCCCCCGCCCAAATATCGGGCCTTGTCTGAGAGTCCCTGGGGGTATCCTGAGTGACAGATGTCTGTTACCCGACGCCAAGTGAATTAGCCCAGTGTGATTCTCAGTGCCAGAGGGGGCCATCCACAAACCTGCCTGGCTCTGGAAGCCTCAGGGACTGGAGAAGAAGCTGGGGGGGTTTGGAGGGTGCTGGTGCTGGTGGTGGGTGGGTGGGTCTTCAGTAACAGGCCCGTACTGGGACGCTAAAGCCTCACCTGGCATTCCTTAGCAGAGAAGCAGCTCAGCACAAAGGCATGATCTATGAGAGGAGATAAGCGGTGCCTCTGGAGTTCTGGCACTGATGGGCTGCCAGCCCTCGCACACTCCACCAGAGGAGTTGAATGAAAGTGCCAGGCAGAGCGCACGGCCAAAACGAGTATCTGCATGTCTGCCTAGCAGACCGCTCGTGAGCACAGAGGCAAAACTAAAAACTAATGAATGTTTGGTGTTGTCTGAAAAGTCATAACTCAAGAGTTGATATTTTAAGAGGGCGCCAAATGTCCTGCGTGATGCGACGTTCTGCAGTGGTTTGAATCATAAACGAAGCGTTGGCTTGGTTGCCAGGTGGAGTTACTCTTTTAGATGCTTTGATTTTGACATTGGTTTTCACTCTTATACTTTAGCATTTTTCCCTCTCTGGCCATTTCAGTTCTTCCATCTTCTCAGGATATTGCAGTCCTTTATCTTTCACAGGTTGGAACAATGACCTGAAACTTTTTTATTTTTTTCCCAGGATGTGGGGGGTTTTTGTACAAGATGAAAATCCTCATCCTTAGTTTACCCCTTCTCAATGCCTTTACAATTCGCAGCCTGCTCTCTGCCTGTGAGGCCACTCTCCAAGGTAATTAGTTGAATATTTCTTCAAAGAGAAGCTATATAACCCCCGTGTGTCCAGATAAAAGGCCAGTATGGCTCTGCAGCCCCCTCTCTCGCTCCGTCACAGGGATCTAGAGGACTCCAGCAGTCTGCCGCAACGCTCACAGAATCTCTCAAGCTAATAGGATTTGATATTGAAAAATGACCACTAGCAGCATTTTCTGAAAATACACACAGATGGGCTACAGGAGTGTTTTTCAAAAGCATACTACCTCTCGGTAGCTTTGTCTTTCTCTCGTCGTGTCTTTGGCTCTCGTTGGTTTTCTTTCGGTGCAATTTGTAAAATCTCTTCAGTTGCATATGCATTCTCTCCGTGTCATTTATAATTTTGTCATTTTCTTCTGCCAGGACACAACCTTGGCCTCTTAGGCATCATATCACAAGCCTCTCACAGACAACTCATAATGTATCATTTATTATTTACATGCCCGATAGGAAATGCAGCTGGTCTGGCTTTGTGTTCTAAGTGTATTGTTGGCCCTTCACAGCTGCATTTCGAATACTTATGACCACAAAATGTTCGATTTGAAACAACTTTGAATTAAACCACATTTGTTTTTACTGGCTTCCCTGGAACATGGATGTTAATAGAGCGTATCACCCCCGAAAGATGTAACATAAGCTTGGAAAAGAAAATTAGTGACACACGCACCGAGCCTGCCACTGCATTGTGTTGCTGTCTGGTGCCATTTACTGTATGAGAAAGATCCTTCATATTGTCAGTATAAAATAATGTCTTCATCCTGAAGGAGGGATTCATTCCACTCTTCAACAAGCACTTGAGTCTGATGTGCCATCCGTCAGTCTTTGTGATGGCGTATTGTTAAAGCTAAAAACTGTGCGTGTGTATTGGAGCGATGGCAAGTTGGTAATAGGTGAGACAATGAGAAACTGACCTTGATTCAGAGGCATAGCCTTCCTACTGGACAGAATCAATAGCTTTTGCACACTGCCCTTAGTCCCCATCCTTTGCTCTGACACACAAGTAAACACACACACACACACACACACACACACACACACACACACACAGATCCATCTCCAGGCAGCGATCAATAACCATAATCTGTTTCTGCCCATCGCCAGTCATGCGAGCCAGGCTTTTAGGTTGTGTGTGTGTGTGTGTGTGTGTGTGCGTGCAGTAGCAGAAAGAAGAGAGTAAGGCTTGATCCTTTCAGTGGAACCCAAAAAGCTGCTTAACTCTGTCATGTTCCCTCACAGGCTCATGTGAGCATATCTGCAGTCCCCCAGCTCCACTGGCTGAAACAAGATGTACATCTTTTCACCGGATGCATCCTGAAAACATAATGGATATGATATTCTGTATGCACTCCTTTGTGTGCTGTTGCTGCATCCCCAGACAGCATCATAATTAGTACAGTCACTGCATTGACCGTGACATATTCTCACACCCCTTCTGAGCAACTTATTGTCCCGGCCTCATCACGTCTTTGTCTCACAGCAGCATGTTCTTTTGTATACTGTAAGATTCTTCACCTAGCGGAGATGAAAGTGCGCCTGTATGCATGATGGGGTGTCATGAATAGGATCTGCCATGTTAGTGTTGTCTCATATGAATTATTTAGCATCGCTGATAGGTCTAATTTGCCAGCTGTTGTGCCATAACTGTTGGCAGACTCATGGATAATACTCAGCAGTCTACATCACTATGGAACACAGTGCTTGACTGGGCACAGTGAGACGCCAAGCTAGTCATTATAAGCTGGATTCGTGTAATGGGCTGAGCTGATGTGAGTACAGCCAACTTCCTGTTCACTGGAAACAGGGCTGACCAGCTAAAAGTAATTTGTAATTTACAGTAACATTTGTAGTTAGACGGCTCGACTTGTTGCATGATTCATGATAAGTGATTGTAAGTGTACTGTTATTACTGGATGCACGCCCTTTAGTTGGAGGCAGTTGGCCAGTGTTGGATGAGTAGTAAGTTGGGGGTTGGGTGAGGGGCTAGTTCTGAGTTAAAGTGTCCCTGCTTGGAGTTGGCAGGGGTAGTTTGGGCGGAGGCTGGCATTGGCTTTGATAGGGTGGTTGAGAGTTTACACATTATTTCAGGGGGCTACAAAGAGAGGAGGGGGCTCTCCCCAACTGAATGTTTTAACCTAATCCCATTATCAGTGTAGCGCACTGCCTCCCATCTCTTATCCCTGCTCCCTCCCACTCCTCTCTCTCCAGCTGACCAGCTGTTCCTGCCGGGACTCACGACAATGTCCGATGTGTTCAGATCAGTGAGTCCCCCCTCTAATAAACGCACACACACACACAGCACTGTCCATGCACAACCAAAGCAATTGCCAAGCCCCTTGCTGGAGCCGAGGAGACCTAGAGGAGGAGGGTGTTGGTTAGGGAAGAAGGGGAGTAGCTTTGGGGGTGTGTGGAGGGGGCAAGCACAGGCCTGTCAAACCAAGAGCCCTGACTCAGGAGGCAGCCCATCTCGGATGGCATATGGCGTCTAGCTTCATACAACATGCAAAAGTATTCTCTCCCTTCACCCCCTCTCATCTGCTCCTCCCCCTTCTCCCTCTCCCTGCTGCTAATGCAGAATGACTCATAGCATTACTCATTTTTTTTTCCTGCCCCCCCCCACGCACACATTAGTTCCTCCTCCTCTTGCCACCCAGCCTGTAACAAAAGGCATACACTGCATGGCACCCACACCCTGAAAGCCCGGGGGGCCTAGCACAGCCTACACTCTGGGGTCTGAGCTTGATGGGGGCCGCCCCTTTTAAACACAGGTAGAGCAGGCATGGAACCAGACGGCCAACAGCAGGGACCCAGAGCCCCGCCTGTCATAGCGCGCACACACACACACACACACTGCTGTCAACACTGTTGTGCCTGTTGGTGTGTGTTAGTTTTTGTTTGTATATACAGCTACTTTTGTATCCTCGTGCTTTTGGTACTTCAAAAATCATCACGTGTGCACCACACGTCATGCACGTGTCTTTCTGCAACCGCGGTGACATGCATAGATTGTGAAGTCTTGCTGGTCGCATTGATTTACATTTTATTTAAATATATTTGAACCATTTTTAAGAATTAGGAGCTTTTCGATGACTTTAGCACAGCATGTATAAAATAAGAAATCATGGTTTTCAGCTGTCAATGATGGAAAATTGCATAGCCTTGTGTAACCCAAAGAATGTCATGCTCTGTGTATTTTTAAACTTGAACCCCCACCACCCTCGTGCTCCTCCTCCTCGCTCCCACCGTCTGTTGTGCGTTCGTGTCTGACATCTGTCTGTTTGTGAGCGGCTAAGTGAGAGCCAGTTTTGTGTGGGATCACCTTCTCCGTCCCTTCTCCAGCTTGGAATTGTGGAATGGGATAGGAATGCCAAAAAGACCATTACAGTTGTGTAAAGGATTCTGTGTATTTTTGGTAGCTGTTTGGCCTACATTACTATTTTTTTATGTTCAATATATTCACATTCCAATACAAAGAGTTTTTCCTTTTTAAAAATAAATTAAAAGCAGTGCTATATTCTGAAGGTCAGATAGTAAAAATTTTTTCTTTCAATAATGCAGCACAGGAAGTATGACACTTATGACTCTTTAAGTAGCTGGAAAAAGAGTTTAAATGTATTTCTTTGCCTGTTTTCAAAATGTCCTTAAACTGCTGTCTGCTTCCAGAGAAAAGCCTCCCAATTCTCCTAATTTTAGGCTTAATGACACAGATTACCACAGATTGAACCATCTAAGAGGATGTCATGGTTCTCATCCTTTTTATTATAGTTTGCATACACTTGATCATGCAGGACTAGAAGTAAGTACTCATCTCAGATAGGCTACTAATATGTAAGGGAATGGTTGTAACAGTGTTAGGCTGCATGTTAGCACTCATCAGGATTGTATCCTTTGGAATAATAACACCCTGGAAATATTCTCACTAAATATCCCACACAAAAAATATGGCTGCAATCACTGTGTTGCTAATAACTCAGAGGATGCGTAGTCGGGACACGGTGACCCCCATGTCATCATTGGACCTATTACGGACTGCGCTGAGACGTGTTCATTGTGATTGATGTGTGCTGCTGCTAGCTCGGGTGTAAAAACCTGTGTCTGCTTCATGTGATTAGCATCCAGCTAGCCATTCCATCTGTTACCCCTAGCCCTGTTTAATTAATGAACTTTCTTTTTCCACCCCACAGCCAGGCAGTGCAACACTAAAGCAAAAGCTGTTAGTCCTCTCAGGTTATCCAAATGGATGCATGTTCTTGCCCCCCACCCCCCTCGCTCTCAATGGGTGCGTTCTCATTGATTAGTTATGTTTTGTTTCCCCCTCTTTTGTCTCAGGGTTCTTGAAGGGAGGGTTAATGAGCTTTCCTGGCAAGCTTCAGCACTTGGAATCTGGGGATAAATGGGAATAATTTTGTTGTTTTTTTCTTGTTTTGTTTTGTTTTTTGTGATGGACTTGGCAGAGATGTGAAGCCTCGTGCCACCGTGTCAGTTTGTGTGTACGTGAATGGTGCTGTGTGTTTGTTTGGGTGTGTATGAATGGGTTGAGGCGGGGTGTATTGCATTTCATCCCTGCTGGTCCATTATTCCTCTTCAGAAGCCGGGAATCTGGAACGCTCTTTAATAGTTGGCTCTGGTACTATTCATCTTCCAGCCATCTCAGCAAAACTCTTGTCCTGTCCTCCTCTTACCACCGAGTAGTCGCTCCTCTCATATGTCCCTTCTTCCTTCCATGTCTCTTGCTACAAGGCAGCAAGCAGCCTTTTGTCCAGCGAAAGCTGCCCTCTTTTGTTTGTGCGGCCTTTTTTATCCTCGTGCTAATCGGCATGGTCGTGTGCCTGAGTTGGACCCCATCTTTCACGCTCGGCTCTCCTTTGTTTGACACACCGCCCCTGATAAGAATCCCAATTCTAGGGCCTCTCTGATATTGAAATCCAACAGCGGCGTAGAAAGAGCCTTCAATCATCCATTATCTGTGCTCCAATGATTACCATTCAATCTCCCAGGGTCCAGGCTCCTCATCACCGGCCCCAGAGCTGAGGCCGTCCCCTGAAAGAACCTGCATCCCTTAACGCCTGTGTCACATTCAGCATATCCATAGATATTTCTGACACCATCTTGAGACAGCCACGCACTGAATGCTGCTGGGAAATGTCAGTGAAATGTCACTCATCATTCTCCACTGGAATCTCTTAGTCTCTGATCTAGCACTAGGTTTTTGGAGACTCTTGTGAAGACACCTTGTGACATTATTGGTTGTCTTTGTCCCTAAATGGCCATTACTTTTTCAGTTCTCTTATTTTGTTCAGACACTAGAATTGCCCTTTTTTTCCATAAGGCTGCATTGCTTTTAATGTTGCAGACTTAATTGGCTGTTTTTAAGATGGAATTACTTGATTATTTATAAGTTGCACATTAATGCCTCTTTAAATGGTTCAAAGGCAGTGTGTGCTCTTCCGCTGGCCTGTGGCCATTATTCTCTTTCAGAGGATGTCCTTGTGCCTTGCACCATTTGCATTTTTGCACTAAATGGAATTTTCTGCATTGACAGACAAGCAAGGGAAACAAAGCAATAACAAAAACAAAACATTTTAAGTGTGCATCGCTGTGCATTGTCTGCCTCTTCTTACAGAGAGCAGCCTTTGATGTGTTAATATTGATAGTCTGTATTTCATTGTCAAGTGGTGGCTGTGGCTCAAAGAGGAGCAGTGAGGAATATTGGCCAAATCTTCCTTTGCCTCTCCACTGCAACAGGCTGTAATAGAGTTTGATGTCGAACAGAAAGAAGGTTTTGTTCGCTCTAAAAGCACGCGGAGCACCTTTTTGGTAGTTGGATCTTCTTTAAAAACACACGTTTGTGTGTAATACCATATAACTTTAAAACACACATTCCTGCCGTGCTCGGTTATCATTTCTTTATTACATTTTTGCCTGTTCTTGTTTGGTGCTGCAAACATCCACTCATCTAATTCTGTGTTTAAATACACAACAGCTCTCCGTACCTTTTGTTTAATGTTGCGTACACATCTTCATTAGTTATGTATGTCTTCTAATTACTATTGATGAGACTCTAGCTGATTTGGGTACAAATCTATAGCTTTTCATATTCTAATGAGTATTATTTACCCTCAGATCTCCAAGCCAGGAATGGGGCTTTGTGCCGCCAGATATAGCTGGGGCTGCTCTAGCTACACCCACTTGTTTTTGTATCTGCCGACTCTGACAAAATCCAGTTTCCCTCCCCCCACACCATCGCCCGTCTATGTGGATGTATAGCACTTCCCGCTTCTCCATCTGTTTTTGTCCACCCATGAAAAGGTCCATTATAATCTGCATGATGCACAGTGGACGTACTACAAACTCCACTTTAGCCAATCAAGGCGGTGCTCTGAACTTGCGCCATGAAGGGTGTATGAACGCCTCCCCCAAGTCCATTTTGATTATGTGGGGTCTCTGCCAGAGATCTTCAGTTGAACAAGTTTTTATACCAACATTGTCTCCATCATCCCTTTTCACTATAACGGCTTCCACTGTGAATGGAGCTCTATGCATGCCCACTGGATGATGGCAGGCTCCTGATTAACCCTGGAGTGACTAGCTAATGTCATTGAAGGAGAGCCACCTGGCTGTGAGACTGTACAGTCAGCTGCCACTGAAGGACCAGAATAGGAGACGACCAGGTGTTGGGCTCCAGCCCCCCTAATTGTTGCCATGTAATAGCCTGCTTGACTGCACAATATAGCCTGGGGCGAGGATTAGGAAAAAGCTGTTGCCAACATAGAAGTCCATTTTCTTTTTTGCCCAAGGTTTTGTGTGGGAGTTTCTGCGTGTGTGGATGCTTATGGGTGCATACATATATACTTCTTCCATTGTAGGCTAGACACGTAAGGTCGGCCACCGTTCTCTGTTATGTCCTAGCATCTTACCGACCCAGGATATCAACTGTAGATGTGCACAACTTTAAAACTGTGACGGGATAGAAAAATGTTTTGTCTCTAAGAGATGAACAAAAAATGTTCCCTGCAAGGAACTCCACAAACAATAATTATCGTGCATCAAAAAGAATTTGCATCATATACTTGACCAATTAAGTTATTTTCATTCTTTAAAAATTTATTCCAACAGTCAAGATGTCATTACTCATTCTAATAACAGTGGCACTGAATAAACTATGTCCCAACTGATAGGAAACATGTTCTGTGCAATGCATTTACCACAGCTGTGATCATATATGTAACCTAGTGCTAATCATTATCATTCCTGCTAAATGCCAGGCATTTTGCATAAGACCAGGCAGCCTAATTGGTCCAATGAACCTTTCAGGAGGGGGGGGGGGCAATGGAGGAACAGGAGACTTTATGTGTAGGATGTCTTAGCGGGGAAGCAGAAAGAGATGCTTGGTGTTTAATGCATCACGGTTATTCTGGCGCACATAGCACGAGCATCATTAAAATTGCAGAAGCCTCTGTTCATTTTGTTTAAATATTTCATCAGTGCTTGTCTGAGCAATGTAATCGCGGGGCGAAAATCAGAGTCGTTTGGCGTGACCCGGCATTGGCACATTTCTCTGACAATTTAAGTGTCAGGTTGGTTTTGTAGATGTGTCAAATAGATTATAGAACATCAGGGTACTCTGATTACTGCCGTGCCTCGAGGTGTGTACAGGTGGGCAGAAACTGAGTGTGAGTTTGGAGCCTGATAATCATCATGCTTCAAATTTCATCATAAAAGTTGGAAGAAAGAAGATGCTAAAGCCCTCATATGGATTTCAGCATGCCCTTCCCTGTTTAATCTTTGACTTTTTATTAAAAGTTCAAGTTGAGATCAGATAGATGCTTTTGCTTCCTCTCTTGACTCTGAACAATTTCAGGAACTGAAGGAAAAATATGATAGATATTCACCCCAGATAGCTCGCAGGATGCCCACCTTTGTCCTGACCTAATAAAATTTCCAGAGGGTGCAGACATTCATGTCACGCTGGCCATCACTGCTAACAAAGGAGACCTTCCAAGAAAACTCTCACCCAGCTACTCGCAGAGCTGTATCTGTTAATCTTCATCCCTATCAGTCTTTTGTAGCTCATCTTATTATGACTTTCTGTTAATACACAGTGGAGGCCTGTGTGACTGTCTGGCTATAATGGGTCTGTGTTTGATTAATCATGTCGATCCTTTGTGTTTCACATCTAAGGCTGCTGTGTTAGGACTCATCAATGCCGGCCAGAGTCCTTTGAAAAGGAGATTGGTTACAGACTCAACTCATCTGAATACACAAGCCGAGCAGGCTTTGATGGCAGTCATGTTAAACAAACCGTGCTCTAACAAATTATGATGTCACCAGGTATCGTGGAGCTAACCTGTGCCTCTGGTGTGTGAGGATGACTTGTCGCTGTGCCATTTATATTCTGTGAATCCCCAACAATCAGTCAGTTCTAATATAGTTTAGGGGTCAACAGTGACCTTTACTGTAGGTGCTGCTCTTATGATTTGCTTTGCAGCGGAAATCGATTTTTAGTGGCCCCCCGAGGAATGGTGAGCTGCCAAAGACTTGAGAAAATGGGTGACTGCTTCCTCCAGTCAGCTTGTAAATAACCCATTCATGCCAGCTCGCAGACATCTGATTTTGTCTGCAGCTTTGGCAAACCCCTGTGAAATCACTGATGGGCAGTGATGATGTCACAGGTTAGGAGTGATGTCACAGCCATAACTCCCCTCCCTGCCGTCTGAATGCCAGATGGACGATAGAGAGGTGTGGAGGTTGGAGCTTAGAAAGCTCTTGCTGTGGGAAACCTACCCCTCAGGAGGTGTCATTAGCCTTGGCTTACTGTTTGACCCGGCTCCTTTGGGGCCTCCAAGCTCCAATTTCTTGGACCCACTAATTGGGCTACTTGTTAAAACTCTCTGAAACCAGCTATTCCTCTTGAGCTTCTTGTGTTGTGCAAGTCCACACTCACCCAGAACGTGGACACACAAACACCACCATTCATCATAATGCATCTGTGACACATTCGGACGTTTTCTGCAGCTACAGCTGTCTGCAGCAAAAAAAAAAGCTGTTTAATGAGACACCAAGGTTTGAGTAGCTGCTATATAAAATGGGAGTTGGACACACATACACTATATACAGTCACCCTACCGACTGGTTTCTGCCTTACACACTTTTGCTTTATCCTTCTCAATCTGTTGTTGCCATTATTCCTGCAGCCAGCTATAGTGGCAGATTCACTCTCTCTCTGTCCCCTTTTTCTCCTTGTGTCTCTCCATCTAAATGTCTCAGTCTTCCTCCCCGTTTTCCCATAATCACCTCACACCTCTGAGGGCCTCTGCTGAGACGAGCTTCACACCTCAGCCCTCGCTGTGACAACAGGTACCGCTGGCACTCAACGCCCGGCCTCTCTCCAATCAACACCTGCTCAGCTTTATCTCTTTCCTTCCTCTTTACCATCTTTCTTTCTCCCTTTTTTCCATTTCCACCTTCTTCTCTCTCCATAGTCATATCCCTTGTTTTTGATGCTCAACTAGTATTTTGCCCCGTGCCCCACCTTCTTCTGTATCGAGTAACAGGTCATCCATATGCAGTAATCCGTTTGTCTATGCCAATGCCTCCTGGAGATGGAACTGTAATTCCTCTGCGATTCGAACCTGTTCATGTTTCACCCGTCTGTATTCATTACTTCATTTGGTGGCAACAGCTTGTATCAAGTCATTTTCGAGTGATTCTTATTGTCTGCTTTTGACACCAGTGATCACGTTCTCTGAGCTCTCCACCAAAGCAGGAGATTAAACCAGCTAATTAATCCACAGGCTTGGACACCATCCGTGTGATATCCAGTAATATTGCTGTGATTGTCCTTTTGATGCGAGGAGGTGGCGTACTGTTGTTCAGTGAAAAGCATGATGACCACAGCTGCTTTTTTTTTTTT
>VUQK01034238.1:0-12433 GCA_015106715.1 Bujurquina vittata
ACTCACCTGAGCCCTCATCACGTGAAAGAAAGTCAGGGATTCCAAAGATTTCTCTTGAGGATGCTAAGAAGGACCAGATTCCAACTACAAAGAAACGTGACAGTGAGGTGTTGCCATTGTCATCCACAGAGCCAGGTGCCCCAGTTATTTTGAAAGAATCATCCTCAATACAATTTGGAAAAATGTCAGATGTTGTAGACTTGTCTTCTGTTCCAGATTCAGCCTCTTTTCATGAAAGACATCCTGACCCAGAAACTGAATTTATTAAGAAAGAGATTGACATTTTAAAACCTGGCACACTTTCAGAGGTGGTTACTGTGCAGACTGAAAAGATTACAGTGGAGCTGACAACAACCAAGGAAAAGTCAGATAGTCAGAAGTTACCTTCATCTCCAGAGGTGGTCACAACAACAACTGAGATTCCTGATGTCAGTAAAGAAGAGCGTTCAGCCCCCAAAAGAAAGTCAAAGAGTCGTAAATCTTCCTCAGAACTTGCTAGCATGGATTTATCTGAGACGTTGAAAGAACCTGAATCTGTGGGTCCCAGCAGTCAACCTGAGGTTACCACTTTGGAAAAACCTGAAATCCCTCCAATTAGCAAGACTTCAAAGAGTCTTGTGGAGTCTAAGGAAACACTGGAGAAAGAAGCTGAAAGGGGAAAAGTAGCTTCCAGTTCACAGGCAGTCACTGGAACAACTGGAACTGCTGCTGTAGAAGTAACTGATCCAACAACTGAGAGAAAGTCAGAACATCCAAAGGTTTTGCTGGAGCGTGTTAACACAACAGCAGACTACACCATAGCCCTTTCAGGAGTAAGAGAGTCAGACAAAGTGCCACAAAAGCAGCCACATCATTCTTCTAGTGTTACACATTCAACAAATATCGGAGATTACATTAGCAAATTATCAGATTGTACAGAAGAGATTCAAAGGAGATACTTGGTCCTTGATCTGCCTCATCGAGCAGCCACTCAGGTGTCTGAAACAAGACCACATCAACCAGACACAACAACTTCTGAAAGTGATTCCTTTACCTCTCCCATTTTTGCACCTGAGCAGCCTCGCGAGGTAGACAAAGAAGTAACAGAAGTAACTGCATCTGAGCCAGAGATAATTAAGCTAAACGAAAATTTAAGTCAGCATACACTCGCACAAAACTTACAAGTGCAACCCCAATACAATATTCAACATTATGATGTGCAAAATATTCCAGTCAGCAAGGGTACAAAGTCTGTTGATCAGGAAACTTACAAAGGGGAAGAAATGAGTATCAAGACAATCATACACAAGCCTCAAATTCCAACTCTCTCAATGGAAAAGAAGCCACCTCTGCATATGGAGCAGTTAATTGGACAATGTGAGACTATACCAGAAAGCAAAGTTGAGATAAGCAGGGTAGAACTTTTAGAAACCAGTGATAAAGGGAAAGATTTTCAGGATGAGAGTTTCTCTACTCAGTCTGCCCCTGCTGTTCTTACAGTTGCGCCACTTCATAAGACAGAGAAAGAATCCTCAGAAAAAAGTTCCTCTGAGCAAGAAGTAATCAAACTAGTTGATACCATGAGTCTGCTGAGTTTGTCGTCACAGAAATTACCACGGGAAAGTCTCAAAGACAGTAAAGAATCTGAAGGCCAGGTAGACCACACTGCTGTTTCCACACATGCCATTCAAGTTTCCCAAGAAAGTCAGGACAAGGGATCTAGCAATACAAACCAAAGGGAGCCTGAAGTGCAACTACAACGAAGTGTAGATATTGTTGGTGTAAGCATTATGAGCAAGAGCATCCAAGACAGTGAAACCGAATTTAAGGAAAATTTGACGCAGAGAAACTCTGCTCAACCCACCTCTTCTGTTTTGAAGGCACGCCAACAACATGAGACTGAATTTATAGAAATAAGTTTATATGAGGAAGATACAGCTAAACAAACCCAACCAGAGACTCAAGTTGAGCTCTTTAAAACCATAGAGGAAAAAACCAAGGCAGTCAAGGAAAAAAGTGTCCAAAGACAGCATCTGATAATACATGGCAAGCATAATACACAAAAAAAGCTGGATGAAACATCTGTTACAGAGTGTATTCTCCAAGTAGATGTAGAAACCAGTCCTGACGAGCCTGAAAAAAGTTATGTCTCAAGAGCAAAAGGACAAACAATACCTATAGTTCAAACAAGCAGGCAAAGTGGAAAAGAAAATGAAGACACTGGTAAAATGACAGTTGATGTGATTCCAGAGAAAGGTGCATTTAAGGTGACTGAAACAAGTACACAAGCCAGCGGCTCTCAAGGAGACTCTGCTCAATCCACCTCATATGTTTCATTGCAACCACAAGAGACAAAGCTTATAGAAATAAGGTTCCATGACCAAAACACAGCAACTCCAGGCCAAACACAAAATGTCGTAGAGCCCTTGAAAACTACTCAGGACAGACCTACAGGTGTCATGGAACTTGAGATACAAGAAGAGCATCGTAAGATGTCAGCAGGTGGAGTGGATGACAAGTCTGCTACAGGGGAAGAACTGCAGGTGGAGCCTAACGTGCTTTTTTCAGACTTTGAAATGCCAATCAGGCATGAAAAGATAGATACAGCTCAAACAAGTGTCCAGTGTGAAAGAGAACCAGAAAACAAAGATAAGACCTCTGCCGAGGTTCATCCTGAGGAAGCTACTGTCCGAGTAGAGGTGCAACAAACCAACACTGAAATGCAACATGGTGTGGCTAGGAAAGACTCTACTCAACATGCACTTCTGCAGCCAGGTCAAGGAAAGAAAGTGTCTGCAGAAATAAGCTTATCTGAGCAAGACACTATAAAACCAGAAACACTGACAAGGCACGAACTCTTCAAAACCACACAGGATGGGTCAAAGCAGGTCAAAGATTACAACCTGAAAGACGTCTCTGCAGAAGACATGCTTGATGCACACCAAAGCTTCCAGAAAAAAACAGTTATAGTAGAGAAAATCAAGCTGGAGCCTCAAGTGCGGGTTTTACAACTGGATCAGAGTGACTCCTCTCAACCTGCACTCCTGCAAAGTGAACCAGGGACAACTTCTGCAGACTTATCCAAGCAAGACAGCGTAAAACTAGAAACATTGAGTGAACAAGAGCTCTTGAAAATCACAACATACAGATCTATTGGGACTAAGGAACTTGGGGGCCAAGAAGAGCCCCCGAAACCTTATGGAGTGGATGATGCACACAAGAGTCTGGGTGACAAGTCAGTTACAGTGGAGAAAGTTCAGGTGGAGCCTCGAGTGTGTATTGTACAACTGGATTTACCCACCAGTCATAAAGAACAGAAAAAGACATTTGTCATGATGGCAAAGGAGCCAAGAACAGATACAGCTCAGACAAGTATCCAACGTAGGGAAGAGACTATAGAACATTTTCACCCTGAGGAGGCTAAAGTTACAATCAAAGTGCCAGAAACCATCACTGAAAGAAAAGAGTATCTGGATCAGAGCGACTGCTCTCAACCTGCACTCTTACAAAGTGAACCAGGGACAGCATCTGCAGAAAGAAGCTTATCAGAGCAAGACAGCATAAAACCAGAAACACTGAGTGAGCAAGAGCTCTTGAAGATCACCAAATATGGATCTACTGGCACTAAGGAACTCAGGTGCCAAGAAGAGCCCCCGAAAGCTTATGGAGTGGATGATGCACACAAGAGTCTGGGTGACAAGTCAGTTACAGTGGAGAAAGTCCAGATGCAGCATGAGGTGCTTGTTTTACCAACCAGCCACAAGGAGCATGAAAAGACATTTGTCGGGATGTCAGATGTGTCAAAAACAGATGAAGCTCATTCAAGTATCCAGTCTGAAAGTGCAGCAGTAAACAAAGATTTGACTACAGCTGAAGTTGATCCTGAGAAAGCTACAGTTACAGTGAAGGTGCAACAAATCATCAGTGAAAGGAAAGGGGGTGTGGCTCCGATTGACTCCACTCAAACTGCACTCTTGCATCCAGGTGAAGCAGAGACAGCATCTGAAGAAAGAAGCTTATCCAAGCAAGACACTGTAAAACCAGGAAGAGTGACTGAGCTAGAGCTCTTGAAAACCACACTACAGAGACCTACTGGAACTAAAGAACTTTGGGTCCAAGATGAGCCGTCTAAAGTGTTAACACCTGGAGTGGCCATGAGCCTGGGTGACCAGTCTGTTAATATGGAGAAAATCCAGATGCAGCCTGAGGCACTTCTAATACCAAATATTCAAGAGGAGCATGAAAAGACATTTGGCTTGATGGCTAATGTGCCGAGAACAGCTTTAACTCAATCAAGTATCCAATGTGAAATTTCAGCAGAACAAGGAGATATGAGTACAGCTGAGATTCACCCCAAAGAGACTGGAGTTAAAACCACAGTAAAGGTGCAACAAATTAGGACTGAAACACAGGAAGGTGTGGCTCAGATTGACTCCACTCAGCCTGTACTGCTGCACCCAAGGGAAGCAAAGTCAATAACTGCAGAAATAAACCTATCTGAGCAAGACACTCTAAGATCAGGAACATTGAGTAAGTTGAAGCTGAAGAATATCACAGAGGAGAGACCAAAGCAAGTCAAGGATTTCAACCTGAAAGCAGAGGTTGTTACTAAAGATGTACTTGATGCATCCCAAAGCCTCGATGAAACGTCTGCTACAGTGGAGAAAATTAACATAGGACCTGAAGTGCCCACTCTACAACCAGATATACCAGATGTAATCACATCTGTCGCAATGGCAACAGCTGCAAGAACTGACAGCGATCAAACAGCTACCGAGTCTGAAAAAATAACAGACAAACGAGAGCTTACATCTTCTGGTACTGTGCAAGAAAAGTCTGCAGCTCAGATGACTAAGACAGATGTTCGAGAAAGCTTCACTGAACTCCTGTCAGAACCAGCTGTGCTCCCGAAAGTCCAGTTGGATAAACACAGAACCGGTGCAACAAATAGGAAAGAAGAACAAGAAGAGGAAGAGGAAAGAGAAAAAATCACCCGTGTAGAAATACCAATGCAAATGAGCACAACAACCACCGAAACAATGAGGCTTCAGAAATTGCCACAGGTATGTTATAGGAGGTACTGATCTGTTTTCATATGATAAACTACAATTATGGTAACCCAGACTAACCCAGACCAACACATAGATTGCAGGTTTAAAAGGGACTTCTCCACCAAAAGCCAATGCTGCAGACCTTGCCTTCTTTCTGGCTACCAGCAGGGGGCAACACCTGGTTGCAAAAAGAAGTTCTACTGTATGAAAGTCTTTAAGAAAACTGTAATTTCTCTCTTGATGTTAGGCTTAATTAAATTTAACACTTTAACGATTTAATGGAGTTAATGACATCCGTTGCTAGTGTCAAGACTTATTTATTACAGCTTAATGTTTGTGTAAGTTACGATCCCATCTAGAGTAATACTTGTAGATGACCAAGGGAGTCATGTATGTGCACTTTCTACTATGCTCTCTTATTATTCTGCTCATACATGCTGACATATCTCATTTTACTGGTCACTTTGAAAGTCATGCAAACGGGATACTTTTGTTTCCCGGAGAGAGACAGAGATCATTTCTCAGTTCATCCAAAACCATATTCAGTTGTCTGCTTTTCTTTTCTTTTTTTTTTTACATTAATACCTGGCTTCATGTCCACTGTAGGAGCAAGCATTAATTGCTGACACATCATCGCAGGTGGTTCAGACATCATCAGCTGACACTGTACTGGGCAAAGAACCCCATTTGAAAGGATTGTCCCTGCCGGAAAACAAAACAGAAGCAGGTGAGGTGGAGACTGAGAAACTAGCAGTGGAGTCCCCAGAAGAACCGTCCATTTTCACAGAGATACAGCTACGCAAAGACACAGGAGCCCACAGTCAACTCATTGAGGTATCGAAATTACTGTGTGCCATTGTCTGTGTTTTTGAAACTACCACTAGAAGTCACAAAAGTTGCAAACCATCACTTGCTATATGTAGGAGTAAAATACTGAATAATCTGCAAATTAGTGCCACTATGAACATGCTGGTCATTGCTGATTGGAATCTAGCTCATAATTGTTTTTTTCTCTATTTCCAATACTCTTTCACATGAGTTTAATTCAATCCAAAAACTCAAAACAGGGTTTGTACAGGTTATTTGTGGGGTTTTAAGGCACTTTAAAGAGTCAAGACATATCTTACATTATAGAGAGTGTCCCAACAATTCCCCCCTTGAACTTGAAGGTGGCAATTTCTCCAATTTCTTATGCAGGCCCTAAATTATCTGACAAAAGCAAAGCCTGTGCCTCTTCTGATCATCAAAGCGCATTTTCAGGTTTTAGGTTCTGACATGTCTTTGTGTCTGAAGGGTAAACCACTAGAGGATGTTCCAGAGGTTCTGGTTACATCCACCTGTAACATGGACGGTCATCTAAGTAGGCTCATATCGAAACTCCTTAACTGCAAGAACCGCCCAGCTGAGCTGAACCCGACAGCCATGGCCCGCCAGGTGGAGGAGGCTCAGGTGAGATTATGATGCAGGACATCAGTGTTTTATAAAAGTCCTAGATTCCTTCATACTTGTGGAGTTGGAAAGCAGGGTGGCAAAAACAGAGGTGATGATGCCACAGTGAATTTCTGGACCAGCCTGTTCCAAGGGTTAAAATGATAATAATACTAATGATACACATTTTCCAAAACATTTGCACAATGGGCCCATGTGTTTGCAGTTTGTGAAAGATCAGATAAGCTTATTATGAATGTTAAATTTTCTCTTGCTTACTGCATATAGGAGTGCAGAGAGGTCGCCCTGGCCCAGGTTTCATTGCTCTCTCGGTTGAGAGGGACCGCTGCTGAGAACAGGGACGCTTTAGAGCATCTGGAGGACCAGTGGAGCAATGCTGCCCAGGATGCAGCAAATGTCATTCAGAGTAAAGAGACTCAGCTGCAGGCGATGACTGATTACTGCCAACAGATCCAGACAGCCAAGACTACAGTGGACAAAACAATAGCAGAACTGGATGCTGTGCAAGCGTGAGTTGCAGCAGTCCCACAGTTTCATTCTCTAATACTTGTATTTAAAGATATTTTAAGGTACATTTTTATCTCACTTATCTACTTTTTCCATTATCTGTAAAACTAACTGATATGTCCCTAAAATACAGTCCTGTACTGTCTGTTTTTTACAGTCTGCTGCAGCAACCGTTTTTTTTTCAATTTTCTTTCAGGTCCCCCCAGGAGAGCAGCTCCAAGGAGGCAGAGCAGCTAGGTTACTTACAGAGAAGTATGGAGGAGAACAGAGCGGTAATAGGAGAGCTGCTTGTGACCCATACTAAATTGTGTCCCCACCTGACCCGATATGAGCAAGCAACTGCAGAGACTGAGCAGAAGAACCTACAAGAACGGTGGAGAGCTCTGGAAAGAACTGTGGAGAGGATGCTTCGTCACACAAATGCCCATTCTCACAAGACCAGCAATGCTCTTTCAGAGTTATCAGATTTGCAGGAACGCTTGGAAATGATCAATAAAGACCTTGAAGCCAAGTCTCCAACAGCTACTCGTTGGAACTGCAAGACGGCACGGCAGCTGATGGAGGCAAATGCTGAAGCTAAAGCAGCCCAGCAGCAGTACCTCCATTTACAGCAGCTGTCAGAGGTGCTGCTCTTTAGCCCACAGTGGGAAATGGAAACAAAGAAGATCCATCAGGGACTCCAGGGGGTTAAAGACAAAATATCTTACACAGAGGAACTTGTATCTACTCAAACCCTGTATAGCAGCAACCCTGTCATGGAGAAAATTATCATAGTGATGAGGGATGGCCTGGCCTGGGCCAGAAAGACAGAGAGTGATATTGAGGGCAGGAGGAAAAGAGTGGCACTTCTCCCTGAGGAGGTTCACAGGCAGCTCAGAGATCTGAAGAAGCTGCAGTCTGAGGTGGTCGCCAAACAAGGCCAGCTGGAGTCACTGGTGGAGGAAATGACCGAGCTCCTTCCACAGCTGGACCAGGCTGAAGAGGTGCCCATGGTGCACAGTCTTCTGAAACGTCTTGAAGAACTCTCAAAGTCCACCACTGAGAAGCTGTCCAAGGCTGTGAAAGAGGTAGAGTCAGGACTGCAGACAAGAGAAAAGCTATCTGAACAAATTGCCGATCTAGACTCCTGGGTTGTTGCTCATCTGCACAGAGAGGCGTCCAGGGGTCCAGACAGTGAGCTCAGGAGCCCTGCTGAACTTGATCGCAGAGTCCGCCACATCCAAGAAACCCTGGCTGAGGCCGAGAAGCAGGAAGCAGTCTGTGAGGCTCTTTTGATTAAGAGTAAAGACATTGCCTCTGAACTCAGTGTCACAGAGAACTGTCAGCTTTTTGACAAGCTTACCAACCTCCAGGAGAATATCAGAACCATTAGCAGCCAAGAGAAAAACAACAAAAAGGAGCTCAATGAACTCATCCAGATCTTAGATTCAAGCAAGAAAAACCTGGTCTCTGTTGAAAATAACCTAAGGCAGATGTTGGTGGATCTATGCAGACACAGGTTCCCCATTACAAGAGAGTCCCTGCAAGCTTTAGAGCCTTTCAAGCACATCATTTTGGAACACAAGTCGAAGGTTGACCTCCTGCAACCCTGGATTCCCAAAGAAAAGACAAAAGATCTGAACTCTGTCATCTCTGAGCTGCTCAAGAAAATGCGTACCCTTGAGATGAAAGCCAGAGACCATGAGAGGTACCTAAACATGAGGCAGTGCGTGGAGGATTTCAGAGAAAATGTTCGGGAGCAGGTACGCCATACGAAAGAAGGTGGCACTGACATGGAGGAGAAGTACAAAATCTGTCAGAACCTGCTCATCCAGTTTCACCTGATGAAGGGGTTGTGCGAAGACGCTCGCTCCAAACTACTGACGATCTCTGCTGACCTCTACCCCTCACAGCTGACTGCAGAGCAACAAAGGATCAAACAAAATGAGGAGAGTCTTAACACCACAGAGATGACGCTATATAACAACCTCAGCATCATCGAGTGGAGCCTGCTGAAGGACCTGGACCTAGAATCAGAGAAGAAAGCCACTCAGGCCTTCCTTGTGAGGACTGAAAAACAGCTTCAGGAACTTCCCATGTTGGAGCCAAACGACACAGCAATTAACAGAGAATATGAGAGAGCGGTGTCTCTGAAAAAGACTGTGGAGTCCAGAATGAGAGCACTGGAGGTGCTGGAGCAAAAGAAGGGAAAGAAGAAAAGAAGCGCATCTCGAGACCTGACTGAGCTGAAGAATGCAGTCCTCTGTCAATGTGACTTACAGATCGTAAGTAGTGTTTCTGTGCTTTATTTGTTTTAAATACAAGTTTTTGAACTGCTGTGTTCAAAGTTTAGCAATCATAGAAATTAGCTGTGCAATTAAGTTAAATCTTGTGACAGATTTATTTATTTGTGTGTCTGCTGGCATCATTAATGTATGTGTTAGCAGAAATAAATATGTAATAGCTATTTTAAAGCTTGGGGTGTATCAACTCTACTACACCAGGGCTAACGCATACAATCTCTGTGTGTTACCATTGTGTGTTCACGGTGTTGATTCTGAAGATAGTCCAAACAAACCGTGTCTTTCACAGTTTAAAAATTTGTTTAATTGTATGTTTGAAAGAACAAACAAAAGCAAAAACAAGGCAATTGAAATACCAAGATAGTAGTTTAAAAAAGAACTTCTAAAAGTGGACTGAAAATGCCAATATGAAAAAGATGGTTTTTTTCAAATTGTTTTAGGAGAACATCACTCAGGCCAGGGAGTCACTGAGAAGCTACACCTGTTCCGTTAAACAGGCTGTACAGTTCCTGAGGGCTATCGAGGCGTCTCTGCTACCACCGCAGGGCTCTGCCGGGCTCTGCAGTGACAGGCTGGAGGAGACCCAGCAGGCTTTGGCCTCACTGCAGCAGCAGTTCCAAACCCATGTGGAGCAGCTCCAAAACCAGGCTGCTCTGCATCCTTACCTGTGCCCACAGAAGGTGGAGCAGCTCCAGGAGGATATTCTGAGCCAGCTCCTGGTGAGGATGTCTACTCTCCAGGCGAAGGGCCATGTGAAGCTGGAGTGTCTCAGCAGGTACTCAGCTGACTCATGAAAGTCACAGTGATCCTCTTTAAGCTAAATGTTTTTGATGGAGGTGTGTGATTGCAAGTGCAAAGAGAAAGGAAAGAAATATTTAGGATGACTTTCTTCTATTAGCCACCAACCCAATTTTTACACATTTTTTGCTCTCAAATATATGTATATATTTTACACAGATCTAAATGTTCCCTCAGCCTAAGTTGTCACTGGTTATAAATTGGCTCCAGGATTCTAAACGGCACTTTATCAACAAATGCTTGATGTCACAGTGGCTACATTCATCTGTGTAGTCTATGAATATTAAATGCAGTGCAATAACAATATCTAAGGATTTGAAAAACTAAGAGCTGCTTTTCTGTGCACACGCCTCCCTTTTAGGAAGCTTTCCTACTGAATTGTCATCTTTTATAAGCTACTTGCTCCATCTCTACAAGTTTTGTTAAAATTTACATCACACTGCAGACCAAATAGCCTCTGAGACTTGCATTAAAAAACATAGCTCCACTTATCAAGGGTATATTTAATAATAAGACTAACAATCTTTTTAAACTCACATATGAAACCTATTACCAGATAGAGACAGATAGAGAAATGAGTGAGCGAAGCCTTTTTAATCTGACATTAAAAGATCAACATGCTTGTCTTTCAGGTGTGCAGAGCAGCACAGAAATTACATCAAGTGCCAGGACGAAATCATCCAGAGTGTGAAGAGAACAGAGGACAGGCTCTTACAGCTCATCGCTCAGAAAGTCACCTGTCTCACTGACTGCACTGACCAGGAGGCAAATCTTAGAGTGAGTACAAAACGGCTTGTGGACAAACGTTAATGCTTTTCCCCTTTTGACAATCTCTGCACAGAAACATAATTCGTTTTTACTGACGACTCTTGTCAGGCGCTCGCATTGGAGATGGAGGCCCTTCTGAGACGTCTGCAAGAGCTGCAGGAGTGGTGCTCAGAGCAGAGCTGTCGTGGAGACAGGGAGGCCACCATGAGTTTTATCTGGAGATGGGTTTCAAGACTGCGTTGGTGCACACAGGAGCTGACAACTCGGAGTAAACAGAGGATCACAGAATGGCGTGATATCTCCAACAGCGTGAGTTTACACAGACATGCATGCTTTGAGATTTTCATTATCCCAGTTCACAAATTTAAATGCTTGTATTGCTCTTTATAAGTTCATACGTAGTGCATGCTTACTGTTGTTAGGCAGGGCTTTCTGCTAATGTAAGTGTAAGTAAAAAAAAGGAAGTGTGTGGTGGAATTCCCAAAGATGCTAGACATTCTTTTACAGTTATGACCATACATGTAAAAATCCAGTTGTGTTGGTCTCTTCCTCTCAGGTGGAGAAGGCCTCCGTGTTACTGCAGGAAGTGGAGGCAGAGCTTCCCGATGGCTCCAAAGTGAAGGCCTCTACTGAGGAGCTTCAGGATGTGCTGCAGTCCTGGGAACAGTACCAGGACAGACTGGACTGCGAGCACCGAGCCCTGTCTGCACTGGAACTGCGCACTGCCAGGCTGCTGGGTGTCCCTGCCCACCTGGAGCAGGCGCCTTCTATTCCACTCTGTCAGCAGCTGCAAACGATGCAGGGCCGATATGACAAGTAAGATGTTGTTTGACGTGCTTTTAATGTCCGGCTGTTTGAGCTCCTGCCCGAGAGCAGCAGCTTTTTCCTCCGGGATGTTTTTTGCTTTTGTCAAACATCTAGATTCATGCTGTTCTCTGTGGTGGAGCGAGGGCAACCGACAGTTTTTTGGGCCATGGTGATGACTCTCTGGAGAGCCTTCTTCTCTGTCGCTGTGCAACTGCGAAACCACACACCTAGACTGTATTTCAGAACCACTACAATAATCTTTTACTCCAGATCAGATCCATTTAATCCTGCAGCACTCACCCTCCAAAGGCTGAAAGACCTGACTTGGAGCTGCCATTGTGACTCTGGACCGTGTGTGGTCAGGATGCTCTTGTGCCAAATTCATCAGACATAAAAGAAGACCAGTGTGATTTTTGCACACAAGAGTGTGTTCTCACATATAGTGACATAGTGTGCTTTAGAATGAAGAGGAGCTTATAGTGTGAATGAGGTGTTTATACTTTTCATGACAGACACTCACTGCTCTCTTGTTTCACATGCATAAATGAGAAATATTCATTATGATCTCTGCTCTTGTATTTTTTTTTCTAAAGGCAATTGCTATCCCGTTGCGACACAAAGACTTAATTACCCATAAGCCCTGGATAAGCAATCAGCTGAACATGGGTCAGGTGTAGACTGCCGTGGGTGTGTAAGGTCATGCCAACTTACACTTGGCATCGGGCCATCAATGTTGTACTCAACAGTGTATTTTTTTTTTTTTTTTTTTGTAATTTCCCCTTTTTATTGTTT
>VUQK01034238.1:22786-40150 GCA_015106715.1 Bujurquina vittata
CTCTTTTGTGGGGTGAGGAGCTCAGGGGGGGACGGGGGGGGTCTTGTATAGAGGGGGGGATGGCAGCCACCCAAAGAGGCTGAAGGCATACACAGTATATAAGAGACACATACACTTTCACGTGACTTATTCAGACGCCGTGATGAATTGAAAGAAAGCAGTAGTTTAGCCAGTGATACCTGAAGAGTGGCAGCATCCCAAAGTCCCGCTCGGCAACATCAACATGTGGAAAGAACCTGGTAAAAACCTCCTGACATCCACTACAAATAAAACCAGCATCAGCACCTACACTGTGCCACACCTCCACGTTTAGAATCCCACTGAAGTTCTGGTGGTTGGTTTCAGCATGATGCACACCAGAAGCACCGTCCTCCAGCTAACATTTTAACCGTCCAGGGTTGGATGCAATGGTGGGAACTAGCTGCAGACAAACAGTTTGAAATGAGATTGGACTGAGAAACTTTTGCTTATCTGTAAAAGAAGCATCTTCTCGTTGGTTAGCTCGTTGAGTGATTTTATGTCATAACCTGTCATGCAACATCGCGGCTTGACGTGCAGTTTTTCTCGATTTACTTACACCCATGTACTCGTTTCCACTGCGTTAACTTGAATGCACTCTAACACATTTACATTTAGGAATTCATATCCATGCAGAATATTTGAAAATTGTGTTCCAAACATCACGCTTGTGGCAAGAAACTGAATAATTTCAGCACTCAGTATACAAATGTTGTTTTGTGAGTGTGAAATAGGCGTGCCGAGTTCCGATTCATAACCCAAGGGAACCTTTTACAGAGCATATCTCCCACGCCCGTGCTCTGCGCCTGCTGACGTCAAAGGCTGCTGAGTGGTTGAACAACGTGATGTATTTTGACATGTAAAGCAACTCTGTTGACTCTTGGTGCTCACCTCCCGTCGAGCCTGCATCCATTCTTCAGTAGCCCCTCCAAGTGTGCACACAGATCGGTCATGAAAGCAAATCAATTAATCATTTTAGACAATAGTTTAAACTTAGACTGTGAAAATGAGTTTCATTCACTACAAAAATGAAGCAAATGTTGTAAAAAGAGTGAAAAGGACACCAAAATATATATAAATCATTTCAAGTAGAATCAAAGATCGGCTGTTGGACTGCTACAAACTTCACTGACGGGTTCTGGAGGAAGTAGGAGGATGTTTGTGTTTAACGCCTACTCAGCTTACCTGGCCCTCTGTCCCGAGCCAGCTCCACCCCTGTTGCCTGAAGGCTCTTTTCTTTCTGCGTCTCTGTCATTCTGTCCCTCCAGGAAGTGGTTTTTCACAGGTGGGTGGAGCACATACAGTCAAAGAAAAAGGAGTGAAACAGAAGGAGGGAAAGCGAGATAATCAGGTGGTGGGGGTGGAACCTACTGGGAGTGGTAGTGCGCGAACAAAGTAACAGGTCACAAATATTTGTTTATGTCAGTAGTGGAGCGACAAAATTTAAGGACCGGTCGGCTCCCTTCCTGAAACTGTGACTGTGGCACAGAGAGGCTCAGCTGGGTGTGTTGTGTTTGTGTGCCAGGAATCAGAGGAGCCTCAGCAGGCCGGGTCCCAGCCTGGACCTTGCCTTAGTGAAGGTGTCCTCCATGTGTGTCTGGAGAGGGTCAGCCAGCTGGAGCTGTGGCTGCAGAAATCCCACAGGAGCCTTCTAACTGCCGGAGCTGCCACTGCATCAACCATGCAAGACAGCGTGGAGCAACAACTCCTCACCTGGCAGGTAAGCTCCACCCACCAGGGGACCTGCCCACTCCCAGGATATACAAGTGGCAAATGTTACTTCAGTTAACTGTGGGATGAATGTGGGGGCACACTTTTACAAGCCCACATTCCATACATACAGTCTTTTCACTTTCTTTCAAATATGATGAATTTGAAAGCCACAGAAGTTATTTTTAAATCAGTTTTTAATTTAAGCTGTGTTAAAATGTGCTTGCTTTAATTTTTCTTTTTGTTCTTATTACAAAATAAGCTCAGGGAGTTGACTGAGGGACTCCACATAAACAGCAGATAAATGTCATTGACAAGAAGTGGTCGCCTAGGCGGCTAAAAACCTTTAACCCCGAGATATCTCGCTGCCCTCTGCCCTTGCATTCAGCAAGTCAGTGGGTTCTGTGTCATTTAAAAACCGGTTAGCTTTCGTCAAATCTGGTAGCTTTCATCAGGAATAACTGTTAGTTACTGAAACTGTTAGCACTTCATCATCAAAGTTTTAATATTTGTTAATGTAACTCAACAGAATCAGGAAATTCTTTCTAGAAAGA
This sequence comes from Bujurquina vittata, assembly GCA_015106715.1. NCBI lineage: Eukaryota > Metazoa > Chordata > Actinopteri > Cichliformes > Cichlidae > Bujurquina > Bujurquina vittata. The sequence continues at coordinate 25,069 of VUQK01034238.1, forward strand.
GGGTCTCAGTCCACCATCTGGTTGATAAGAATTTACATCTAGAACACATAAAAAGAAATCCTAAAAATGATTTACTTTTAAAATGTTTTTTTCAAATATGCAGCTAATGTTATTATTTAGTAGTAGAGTGGCATTATTTCTGTGCCAAGGGGTCAAAAGTCCTTAGCTACAGTAATAATGCTAAGAAAGTGAAAGTTGTAAATGCATACGGACTGAAAGTCATGCTGGTTTTGTGTGTGTGTCCTTATTGTTCAGCACGATGAAAAGCATTGCTACGGTGGAAGGTTCATCCATAGGTTGCTAAAAGCTATTAAATTGTTGACTGAAAGTAAAAGCAATTTGCAATAAATAAATGTGACTGAATGAGAAACTATATTATCTATTTTTAATAGTCATTCGACCCTGGGGAATAGGTTGCTGCCTCACTCTCAGACTTTTTGTGATTACCCCGCAGTGATAAACGTGGCATAAAACAATTTCAGAGGTGCAGAGTTCAGCGGTGGCTCTATGTGGCAGCTCCGGTGTAGCTGCAGAGGTGGTGGTCAGGTCAACAACAGTACTGTGCCATTCATATGTAGTTAGCGTTTATATATAGCTTACTTCATTTAAATATTCAGTCTGTAGGACAATAGCTTTCAGTCAGTAGAGTCATATCCAAACAGGCTTCAACATTATCCATCTGAGAGTGTAACTAAAGCCTCCCTTAAAGTTTCATCACATTTGAATGAAGCTTTTTGGTGCAAACAAAGTGCCACTGATGAAATGTTCCGTCCTATTCCAATTTCCTAAAAGGCCTCATTCATGATCCACACCCAACTTTGGTATCATCAACAAACGCTGTGTGCTATTCAAAGCCGAGCTCCAGAGCTAAATTGGTTTTAATTGCCGTTTTTAATACAGCAGTGTCACAAAGAGAGCAGGAAATAATAAATCAAGGGTGTGTCTCTAACTGATGCACAAAAGCTTGGAGTGTGAATGAGGTACGTAGTAAAAAGCGCTTTGAGTGCTCAGAGTAGAGTAGAAAAGCGCTCTATAAGAACCATTTCATTCACCCTTTAATTGGGTGGACTGTAAAAGATCTGAAGAATCAGTTGAAGAGCAAGTACTAACAGGAAGAAAAAGTGAGAAACTACAAGCGCTATAAGAACCTGACCATTTATTTCTAGTCCAGATATTGAAAATAAACACCTGTCACATGTAGGCTGGATGGCACACAGGGCTGGACCCCAACGCAGGAGTGCAACTCAAAATGTCCAAAAATACAAACGCACAGAATCCAAATCCATGATAAGGAGTGTCCATATAACAAAAACCTTGGCGCGCCTGAAGGGAAAACTCAAAAGGAAGGCAAACACACACAGCCAAAGGGAAATACAACAACGCAACAAAGAACAGAAGAAAACTGAGGGTTTAAATACACACAAGGTAACTGGGGAGAGTGGAGACAGCAGGGAACAACAAAGGAAGCAAAACTGAACACAACGCACAGGGAACAATTGACTGTCAAAGTAAAACAGGAAGTGAACACAAACGCAGACTTGACACAGGACGAGAAATAGCAAGAGACAATTCACACTGCATACCAAACTGAGAATCGAAACTGTAAGGAAACTAAACAAAACACAACTAGATATATAACAAAAAAAAGAACCACACAGAAAAACAAAACTCTGGGCAAAAGGCCGAGGACCATGACAATGTTGAGGACTTCATTGAAGTGTAAGCGCTGGAAGAAATTTAAAGATCATTGAAAGTAAAATTGTGGAAGGGAGGTGGAAAGTTAGGTGAATACTAAGCAATGAAAAGTGCTAGGGTTATGGAATAAAACTCCTATTCAAGTGATTTGCAAACTAAAACATTGCAAGCAATAAACAAATTGCAACAGAAACAGCTGACGTGTCTGTTGATATCATCTATGTGTCCAACTGGCAAATCTCGTATTGGACTGCTGCAAGCTGCTTTGCAACCCACCTCTACCCCAGAGGGCAGAGGTGGGAGAGCAGGGAAGTCCCAGAGCAAAGCCGTGCTGCCAGTCTTCTCATTATTTTAGTGTTCCTCACTCGACCCATGTGTGTTTACAGGGGATGTTTCTCGAGCTCGAGCAGAAGATAGCCAGCTTGTCAGCTCTCAGTCAAACGTCTGACCAACCGCAGCAGAGTGAAGTGGAAGCTGCAGGATCCCAGCAGGAGGCAGCTGAGCGTCTTGCTACCAAACTGGAACTCCTGAAGATCAACCTGGTCTCCTTTCAGCAGCTGCTGCAAAACCGACAGGAAGAGCAGAGGATGAGCAGCCACAGAGATCCCCAGGAGCAGGTACACAATCAGCAGACACTACGACGTCAAGACAACAAGTGTATTATGTTTCTTGGAACTGCAAGTAAATTAAAATTGGTCCCTTTTAGCTTTTTACATGATTTAAAACTTTAAGATTCATCATTAAAAAGCAACGCAAACTCATTTTCAAATGTCATTCTGTCCATTTTCTTACACGTTTCTCTGATGCTGCTTAGAAACTTTAATTGAGTTTGCAGGTTTACATCTGTGCTGCTGAAGGTAACGTCACACTGTGACCATGTGGCACAAGTCTGCCCTTGGTAATTATTAACAGGTCTGCAAATAAACTATTACAGGCACCCCCAGCAGCTTATTAGCGGTGCCCTGCTTGGTGTTAAAGCAGAACTGAGGTTTTTAGGAAAAAGTCAAGGTACAAGACATTATAAGCATTAAGCATTACAGTGTTGCTGCTTACACATTGCGTATACGGTTACATTTAGACTACTACTGTCTTGAAGCTGCTGCCTTTAGGAACTCATATAGCTGACAATGACAGTGATAAACCTTTTGGTTTTCATCCTCGTGTAAATACTATACATGTTTTTCCGCAGCATTCAGTCTCTCAGGCCGAGCGCCAACCTGAGTGTAAATTAAGGTGCAGCGGCAATGTTCAGGAGATCCTCTCCTCCCCGAAAAACAAACTCCTCAGACAGAGCAGCCTGCAGCAGCAGAAGGTACCGATTCCATTTACTGCTTCGGTGCTCAATTTAAATGATGGGAAATTTTGTGTATTTTGCATGTTTGTGTACTTCTGTGTTTTCTTTTTCACTTTAACCCTCCCATTTTGTTAAAACGTGTTAAATTTTACGTGTGCATAAAACTCAAAGCTTTATGTTTGTGTGCAGGAGTTGGAGCATGAGCTCACCGAGCAAAGAGGACTGACTCGGGCCATCGCCAGGCACGGCAGCCGAGTTCAGCCCTGCAGCCCGGAGTCCGAAGACCACAGCCCCCCGTCACAAAGGCAGCACACTGTTTCTTTACTCTGTCAAACTGGTGTGAAGTACATATTACAGAGTTTTAGCTGTTTTGTAAAAGAAGGTATTGTAGTTATAAGATAGAAATAGAATTAGGAAAGAAAGAAAGAAAGAAAGAAAGAAAGAAAGAAAGAAAGAAAGAAAGAAAGAAAGAGAGAGAGAGAAAGAAAAGAACGCTGGAATAAAATGAGGTGTTAATTTTCAGCCTTTTCTCTCGTGTAGGTTGCGTCCTGCTGAGGCTGATGAGGAGGAGGACTCTGCTCAGCAGAAGTGGGATCACCTTCACAGTCAGCTGCTGGCTTTGGAGGGGAGCTGGCTTCTTCCTCTCTCTGAGGTGAGGCGTCCATCGCGAAGGCTGAGGTGCTTGATTATCACTTTTCAAATATAAAAAGGAAAAAGGACAAATCGGTGTTCTCGCCATGCTTGATTATCACCTTCTTCCAGCGGATGCCACTTTGTTGTCTCGTTGGTGTTATGGGAACTCCTGCAGGGCATGATTAGAGTGGTGTGTGTCTCCAACTTCTCGTCTGATGTTTTTCTCTCTCTGTCTGTCTGCGTGGCTCTCTCCTTCTCTCTTTATGAAGGTGACAGACTCATCTGTGAAGCGTAGCAATGGAACAGCAGGAAGCATGATTGCCGCAAAAAACCCGAAAGAGCTCCAGACCTGCATCAGCCATCTGAGAGAGTTGGGACACACATCTGCAGAGCTTCTGAATCAGGTGAGCAGCCATTATTAGGGCTGTTTATCAGAGCGTGTGGAAGCTGTTACACGAGACCAGTAACTGGCCTAAGCACAGGATAAAGCTGAAGGGGTGCTTGATGATTAGCTCCTTAAATTTATATATTTAAATTATCACATAATTTATGATTGTTTTGTTATAAGTTAAATATATTTGTATACAGTTAGCGTTCTATAAAGTCATGTAGCTTGCATTATCAGTGGCCGTATCTGTTGCTGTGCTGGATTTATTCACAGAAAACAGTGCGTGAAAGTGCTGAATGAGATCTGACGGATAAGATCTGTGATCTGTTTATTCAGGCTAATACTCAAAGGTGATCCCATTTTTATGCAAAAAGAAGTTAATCTCCACTGACTGTTTTCAGAGTATCAGCCTCAAAGCTTCTGCATCCGTAAATGTTACTACTGTCAGCCATGGTTCACCGCAAAACATGAAACTGTAGGAAACAGATTAAAATCAAAGCGCACACGCTCTCTCCCTCGCTCTATCTCTCAAAACAATAAAAGGAAAAAAAATTCACACTAATAGTGCGACTGACCTTTTGTACCCAGGCCTCCCCTGTGCAGGCGACCCATCAGACCCTCGATGAGGGTTTGTTTCATGTATTGCACGGAGCGTCCCTGATCCTGCCCTCCATAAACAGCATGCTGTGCTCACCTTTTCTGATGACACATGAAGAAGAAGCCCAGCTCAGGCTTCTGCAGCTACAGGTGGGACGGTTCACACACCCGTATTGCTCCGCAGCACTGCGATAAATGATGGCATAAGCCTTTTAGCTCTACACACTGCCGGGCTTCACTGTGCCGCTTGTACGGCTGTGAACTCTCAGTATCCTTATTTCTGACACTTTATTGACCCTTTTAGAAAAACCTATAAGCCAAATATGAATAATGCATCCTGCTGTCCACAAAACGTAGCCAAAGGAGGGAATTTTAACACAATTATAAAAATCTCTTGTACCAATTCTCTACAAACACACTCTAACTAGAGCTTCCCTGGATTCCTTTTCAGACTCTCTCAGCAGAGCTCGCCACTTTTGGCAGTGAGCTGGTTTCTCAGGGGTCAAAGGTCAGCCAAGTCCTGGGGTCAAAGTGTGGCCAGCAGTGTGTTGACAGTCTGTCCAGAGTACTTCCTGCGGTCCAGGTCGCACTGACCAGCAGAGAGAAGCAGCTCAGGAACCTGCAGGAGGCCAGCGCAGAGAAACAGGTCAGATTTTTTTTTAAATGTCATCATGATATTAAATAATAAATGCAAATATTTAAATATACATTCTCCTCTTTAACTAAAAAAAAAAACTTTAGGTTTTTTTTCAGTAGATCACATGACTGCTTTTGTCTGTCTAACCAACAGAAACACCTGAAAGAGTTGCATGCAGCCTTCACCTCTAACCACTCAACTGTTCACCAATTAACTAATGAATTCAGGGCAAAGCTTGGGCTTACTGAACAACTACAGGTAACTGTCATATTAGAAAACTGTATAACAGTAATGAGAGTGCAGAGATCACCAATTTTTGCATGCATTTTAAATATAAATCAATAAACTACCTTATTAATATTAAGATAAAGTTTTAGTTTAGTTGTTATGTTGGTAATATAATGCTGTGTCTTGTTTGTGTATGATGAGATGTGACTCAGCAGCTCGATGAGTTGCCTGAAGCTCAATTAAGTTAATAGATTGGTTAAGTTGGCTGTTTATTATTAAAATCTTACCAGGTTTTTACTGTTTGTGGGTTTTTTTTTGCCAGGTTGCTGTTCAGATCCAGGAGTCTCTGCAGCAGCAGGTCGAGGAGGTCAACTCCCTGCTGGACGAGGCTGACCAACACAGCTTGCCTGCCTCTCTCATCCACCGCGCCACACAGCTGCAGGTGTGTTAGCACATGGGTGCCAAATGTGGGCTTTAGTGTTTAGAAATCCTGAGAAAATTGGGAAGCTTAAGAATACTCATAAATTGAGTTATGCAGATGATGTGAACATGTTTAAATCTTTTTTGTCCCTCTGTTGTGCAGGGTGAGATGAACACAGTACTGGGTGGTGTCCGTTGCCACTGTGAGGAGTTGAAGAGCAGTATGGACCTGCAGAAGCAATATGAGTGGCTGGTCCACAGCTTTGAGGAGCTGCTCAGTCTGGGCTCTGAAATCCTCATTCAGCAGCCTGAGACGGCGCTCTGGAGCAGGGCACAGCTCCAGAAGGAGCTAAGCAGACACATGGTCAGTGTGGAAAAAAGGAAAAAAAAATCCTATTAGAATAAGACAATAGAATATAATTTTCACGTCTACTTTTTCTTAATCAGAAGTTTTACCAGTTCGTGGGCTATCATTTTGATATCCTGCGATACCTGACCAATAGAGTCCCAGATATGCCCCTGGAGAGATGGGAGGGTATAATGAAGGGAATGCAGGACAAAGTGGCCCGACTACAGCAGCACAGACTGGAGAAAGGGACCAGGACGCAGGAAACATTAGAGGTGGGCTTGCAATGCATCATAGTTGCAAAGTGACTGTGAAGTAAAGAAAAAGAAATATATGCAACAATGAAGAGAGAGAGATTTTAGGAAACGCTCCAATTTTAACCTTGACTGTGAAGTGGCTTTCTGTCTCAGATGTGGTCACAGTGGGAGAAGGACAGTGCCTGGTCTGACTTCTTGATGAGAAGTATTGAGACATCATTTCCCAAGATCCGTGAGGGAACTGAGCAGGAATCAAAGACGCTCTCCGCCTACAAGGTTGTTTTTTTTTTTTATTATTAATAGATATGTTTTCTGACCATCTAATTTACCAACATGCAGGCAACTGGAGTACGGAGCACATCTAGTAATGTTCCATTCCACCTATCTGCACTGCACTCAAACCTAATTGGATCAATTAAATGCACCCAAATAGGTTGTTTCCTGTAGGGGTACATCATATCTCTTGGCTGTGATGTGAGTTTTTAGCCAAGCAGAGACTTCTGACTAAATTTAATTTTAGTTTTGTTCACCGTGTTTCTGCTTGGACAGTCTACTTTGAAATGGAGCACAGAATGTGATGCAACCCCTCCAGTGGTCAACATACATTCAATGGTTAACCTGTTTATTTTCCCATAATGGGCAGGCTGTTAAGTTTATCTTTATTCAGTATCAGGCTGATTTAGATGAAAATGAAAGTGGCACAAACCTTCACCTTTAGCCTTACAAACCAGTAGAGTGACAGTTAGCAAACCGGTTTTGCTTTCAGTGTGATGAGATGAAACTGAACGGAGAAGCTGAGTGTGAAATCACTGTTGGTCCTCTGTGACTGCAGCCAGCAGGTGCAGAGGTGACTTCTGGGGAACATGGGTTGCATCACCTTGAGTGTTAGGGTTTGCATTGAGAATATTTGTCACATGAACGATTGGATGAATTCATTTCAGTGATATGAAGTTGCACTTTGCTGCCTGCAGGAGCTGCATGGTATTTTGGAGGAAAACGAAGCACAGTTTAGACAGATGCTGGAGGGAGGCCGGCGGCTGCAGAGAGCGGGCTGCGGTGGAGTGGGCGTGTCTGTCTGTAAACTCGAGGTTCGCTGGAGGTCTTTGCACAAGACGCTGGAGCGCAAACGCACCAACTTTGACAGAGAAAGGAAACTGAAGAGAAGGTGACAGAGTGTGATTTACATTGGGATAAAAATAATAATAAAACTGTCAGGCTAAATTTTTGTTATAAGTGATGCATAATATTAGACAGAATGCTTTTTTAGATGCTCGGCAGATACTCTTGTAACTTTTTTTAAAAGTGCAACTTTTCCCCAATAATCAGGTTTCTTCACAACTCTGCTGTGCTGGCTGAGTGGATGGGCGAGGCCAGGCAGCAGGTTGACAAATGGAGTGAGCTCACTTTCTCAGCCAGTGAGGAGATGGATGGTGAGCAGAGGCGTGAGCACTTCCTCCAGTCTGTGGTGAGTAGGAGAGTGTTGTTTAAAAATTTGGTTCCAGCTCTTTGGTTCAAATTTTGCTCATTAGTGACCCTTCCAGAGCCCAGAGAGTAGCAAGGTTATGGTGACCAGGCTATAACAAGAGTTGTCTTGCAGGCTTTGACCAAAGAGTTGGAGACCAAATCTGAGGTGAAGGTGGCGGTGACCGGCGCTGCAGCCCAGCTGGTCCAGCTGAAGGAAGCACACTCAGATAGAGATCCCGAGGCTAACGGGACTCCCCTGCCCACCACGTCTGACATAGATATGTGCTCCGTCAACACTCGGCTCAGACAGATAGAGCTGGACTGGTCCAGTCTTCTGGTTGATGTGCCTGTCATCCAACAAACTCTGCACAAGGTGAGGAGGTTCCTCCATGTAGTCTGACTAAACTCTCCCAGAGGGGTGTTACAGCGATCGGGTTTCTTAAATGTGGAATATTCTAAAACCCAGACTGGATCCTAAACAGAAGTACCTCCACACAGTCTTTCTCAGGCCACCTCAGCACAGACTGGTGTTTCAAAAATCCTCTTGCAGTCTTCCTGCCACCAATTATAATCATCCATCTCAAGGGCTCTTCTCACCTCTCTTCTCTTATTGGTGTGAAGCCTCTCTGCCTGTCAGGTTTTTTTTTTTCTTGTTCTTCCGTCCATTCTTTTTCTTTTTTCTTCCTCCTTTCTTCCCCATCTCCCACACCTCCAGCTTTCTCAGCTCTACCCCCACCCTACCTCCTTGTCTCTCTTCCTCATTCTCTTCCTTGAACTCCTCGTTTCCTCGGCCTCTGTTCAGTTTTTGAACCTCTCCCCTGCTTGAAAATGTTTAAGAATGATTTTAAACCTGGAACGTTCATTGCTAATAGTGGTGTTGTGGATTCATTGAAAGTTTTTTTTTAAGTGAAACAACTTCTTAAAGGTCATTAACAGAGTTACATTTTTGGATTATATTGCAGCAATGGTTAGAGATACAGACACAGCAGGGGGCTCTGCTGGAGGTGAAGGCCTGGCTTGGAGCAGCTGAGTCTCAGTTGGAGGAGTACTGCAACAAAATCAACCAAAGCTCCTGCACCAACAGTGATCTGAGCCAGCTCCTGAAACACTGCAAGGTAAGGGAGCTTAAATGTCTGTAACAATGGAGTTGCTTCAGTGGGATGGTGGAGTATTTTTAGTTACCTGTCTATTCATCTATGGCATATTTCACAGGAGCGTCAGACAGAGATGTGTTCCCATCAGGCCACAATGGACTACGTGAACCAGCCATTACAGCCGTGTAGTACTGAGAAAGACCACAGGTGGCGTTACGAACAAAACCAGTATGCAGAGGAGCAGGGTTGCCTCAACCACCGGTGGCTCAGTTTACAGGAAGAACTCAACTCTAAGGTGAGCTTAAAAGGTCCTTCTTGAGGCTTGATATAGTTCGACAAAACTTTCCCGTATCAAAGACTCTGAAGACGAGATGTTTGCTGACAATGTTTGTGGTTTTCAGATTCAAGAGGTGGAACAGGAGCGGAGGAGCAGAGTGGAGAGGGATGCCCGACTGCAGCAGATCAGCAGCTGGATCACAGATCAGAGCCTGTGGATCGACTCAGCTCAGACACCCAGGAGCCAGACGGAGCTACAGAGGAACATCAACGCCTGCCAGGTCTGTATTTTAGCATCCGTCTCTCATTATTTCCACATTTCAGATTTGATACTTGAGCTGTGAAGAGTCATTTTCACATCAAATCTTTTGCAAAGAGTTACTCAAAGACACACGTCTACACGAGGGAAATAAAACAACGGAGATTTTAAATCCTGTCTTTATTCGTTTCAGGATCTTGAAGAGAAGATTGCGCAGAAGTCTGCAGCTCTTCGGGAGTTGTTGGACAAAGTTTGTGGCGAACAAGAAAACAGGAGCTGTGATTTCAGCTGTCAAATAAATAAATCCATTCGGGCCTGTGCATCTCTCACGCAGAGGGTAAGTAACTCAAGGACAGGTAAATGTCTATGAAGGTAAATGTCCTGTTGACTTAAAGGTTGCATGGGTGCAGATGGCTGGTCATGTTTTGCTAACAATTAGTCTCAGTGAAAGACTGTGCCTGCTTCTGGTTGTCTTTAGATGATCGTATCTTTTGCAGAATGACGCAGCGAAACAGAGGCTGGCTCAGGCTCAGCTGCTGTGGAGCAGCATGGAGAAGAAGCTGAGCCACATGACGCTGAAAACAGTGAGAGCATCTCAGACTCTGGATTATCACAGCAGCCCCTGGCTCTCCCTGCAGGCACACAGAGATCACCATGGAAAGCTGCAGGTATTTTCCCCGTGCGTCTTTGATCGACTGGAGATGTTTAAACGTGCCATTTTTTTCTGGATTTCGTGTCTGCATTAGATAATTTGGTAAGGAGAAGTCAGTCACTGGAGCTGTGAGTTTTTAGAGAGTCAAAACGTATTACTCTCTGCCTGTTGGATGCAGCTTCTTCGTGAGGAGACAGAAGCCTCAGAGGCAGAGTGGGCTGAACTTGGTCAAATCATCTTCTCTCTCAGAGATATCATCCACCCTGCTGCTGCCGCCATCATCGGCAAACACCTGGACAGGCAGAGAGACAGGTGAGGCACACCCCTGCACCCAGGCACATGCACATGTGGAAACTCTCACAAACCTTTATTTTTTTGTTTGTTTTCTGCAGTTGGACTGCAGTGACTGGAGCGCTGGGTCAGCAGCTCCAGAGGAGTCAGAAGATCCTGATGGTGTGGCTGGTTTATGACAAGCTTGCCGGGTCTCTGTCAGATCAACTGAAGACGCTGCAGCGTGATGTCACATCTGTGATGAGGAGCGCACCTGTACAAGGCAACACGGTGGAGCTGTTCACTGTCGAGATACAAAATGTTCAGGTGAGACAAACAGACAGCTGCAAAATGAATCATATTGAAACAATAACTCAGATATAATAAACATTTCTTATTTCACATCCACAGTCCAGTAATTTGGAACAGACATTTAAAAATCCATGTAAAAATGCCCCCTAACCCCCTCTGCTTCAGACTCTCATGGCGAGGACAGGCTCTTTGCAGTCTGACCTGGAGGGGGTGCTGGAAGCCTCCAAGGACTTGATTAGCCGCCTGGAACCTTCAGCTGCCAGTCTGGTCCAATCAGAGAGCCGCTTGTTGTCACGTGGCGTCCTGCAGCTCGGTCAGCGGCTGTCAGGGCAGCTGGGTCACCTGCAGGTAAAACCTCATGAATGAAAAGGTCGGTTTGTGGGATTTGGTGACGACACAGTGCACATATATAAATTCTAACCTAAAAACTGCTCACACTGAACTAATCAAGTTTGAAGACTTTCTTAAAATACTGAGCCTTCCTGCTGAGGTAAACCTGCAGGAGCCTTGGAATGAAGACATTGCTGACCTTTCCGTGGGGACAAAACCTAAACTTAAGCCTTTTACTGGAACCTGTTGCTTGTTTTGTTGCTGCAACTGACATTGCTCACCTGGCACCTGACTGCACCAGTGACCTATAAATTAAGGCACATATGGCCGTGTGCCATGTGTCACTTTTGTGTGTAGGAGGAGCTTAAGCGGCTGCAGGAGTTTGAAAATACCCTGGAGTCACTGGAGGGAAGTCTGGAGGTCTGGCAGCAGCGCCTGGAGGATCCAGCTCGGAGGGAGGAGCAGGTGAGACGGGATGAAGGTTTTGTGAATGACTGCTGTACTGTGGCTGTCGTCTCTCTCTTTCTCTCTTTTTCCAAAAGCAAACTGCTCAATAAGACTTTAGCTTTAAAATAGAAAAGCCTGTTATTGTTATCAGATCAAATGTAGTTAGCAACTTCCAAGTTTCAGGATCAGATGAAAGTGGACTAACTCATCGGTTTTTGTGATTGTAGCATCATTTCTAAGTCTCGTATTTGGGTGGTGGTAAATGATTCATTTAAAAGCTGTGAAAAGAAAATTTGCTTTTAAAGTCCAGTTTGTAGCTTGTTCTGTAACAGTTGGATCGACGCGTCCTCTTCAGCAGACAGTGTTTTGGGTCGCATTGTTTTTCATCAGGAAAGATTTTGACATAAGCTGACAGCTGTAGAACTTAATTGTGGACTTTGCCTTGTTTATTGTGAAGATGTGCTCGTGAAATATAAGTGTTTTAATTTTTATATTTTATGTTTAATGCTGTAAGAGTATAGTTGGTCTCCACCTGACTTTACACCTGTGAATGGGAAGTGACTGTGTGAGCAGCAAACCGCCCCGTGGCGGTAACTAAATGAGGACAGAGCACGACTGTAGCGCGTAGTCGTGAGGCCGTCCTCAGCCGCGATGTCGTGCGTGCAGGAGTCCAGACTGTTGTGATCCCTCTGAGTCTCTGACGCCACCATATGTTTCCAGTCTGGCCTCATGGAGCTGAGCGGCCTGTCTGCTGACCTCGATGTGCTCAATGAGCTGAGCTGCAGTCTGACGCTGGAGGACGCTGCAGCACGACGCCTGCAATCCCTCAACCGCCGCTGGGCTGACGCTTCCGCCAGAGCTGAGGAGGCCTCCAGGTCAGTGAGGGAGCACAAGAAGCGGGGAACTGCTGACACGAGAGGGGAGATACAGAGTGAGACAAAACGTGGATGCAGAAATCAGGAAAGAAAAAACAATGAATGCCGATCACAGTTTTCCACAGCACAAACTGGTGTATTCAAGTAATTTTTCCCTGTTGTGATTTTAATTGTCTGGGAATGTCACGGTGGTTAGCACTGCAGGTATGAACATAAACGTCTGTGTTTGCCCTGTGACAGACCTGCGACCTGCCGCTCTGTGACAGCTGGGATATGCTGCAGCCCTTCGTGATAAGCAGCTAAAAAAAAGGGATGGATACTTTTTGTCTGGATAGAAATTCCCAAATCAGTGCATATATAGCCTTATCTCAACGTGCATTTATTAGCTGCTCTTAATCTTTTGAACATTTTCCATGATATTTCAACTGCAGAAGAAAATTATTTTACTGAAATGTAATAATACGACTTAGTAACAATATACTTTACTCAAAGAAAGAAAACTCTAAATATTTCCAAGTCACAGCATTTTTTTGCAAATCTGACTTTACCCCCCCCTCCGTTACAATACAGGAACTTTGCTAAGAAAAAGGAAGTGATGCACACAATTGTGCACACAGTGACCGAATGGGTTATAATCTAAGAGAATATCAAGTTTTTTTTTTTTATGGTAAATTTAGAACTTTAATATGAAAAAATTCTCAAGATTTTATCTTCCACCCCAGCTCAAATATATTTTTCTCTAGCGTGTCACATCTTTTACTATTTTACGTTTGAACAGTAATAACCAAATTGAGGAATAACAGGGTTTTTTTTTTTTTAATGGTGAAAATCTTTTAAATATAATGTTCATGAAGTAAGATTTTAGCATTATTCACTTACTGTTGTGTTTTGTGTGCAGCGAGCTGCAGACAGAGGTGTTGAGGCAGCAGAGGTTTGAGCAGAAGTGTGAAAGCTGGATGTGGTTCCTGCAGAGGATGGAGAGCAGCCTGGCTGTAGATGTGGCAGGATCTTACAACGGCCTCAGACAGCAGCTCTGTACCCACAAGGTATCAAACATGATTAGCACTCTCGCTGACAGACTCAAACGCCTGAACTACACAGATGCCATCATGCTGCGTCCTCGTGTTTCAGCACTTTCAGGCTGAGCTGTCCATTGGTCACCAGATCCTTCATTCAGTCCTCACTGAAGCGCTTCATCTGCTGCAGAAAGGAGAGGTGGAGGACAGGTGAGAAGGTCAAACAGTACCACCTTTGGAGCAGCACCACTCTGGCCTACTTAGTCCAGTGTGTATGAATTATTTTGACAGATGTGGAATAGACTGCCATGAAATGTCAAAGTCATATTCCCCAGAGATTCAGTCTTAATAACTTTGGTCACCTGATCTTTCACTTAGCAGGTTACAGTTTCTAATATAGAATGCAATGAGACTGTACATTCATAGAAATTCAAAATCCTGATCTTGGTTTCGTTCAGTCAGTATCTCATTAATATTCTGATGTATCCAGGAGTGACTTCATCCTAAAGCTGGCCCAGCTCAGAGAGCACTGGCAGGGGGCAGTACAGCGGGCTGACCAGCGGCGCTCTTTGGTGGAGGGGTTGGTGAAGCACTGGCACCTGTACAGCCGCAGTCTCAGAAAGCTCCAGAGGTTCCTGGCGGACACACAGACCCTCCTCCCTTCGGCCGGGCTGGCCTGCTGCAGCCTGCAGCAGCTGCGAAGCTCGCTGCAGGACCTGCAGGTGAGACAGACTGCAAATATGCAGGAATTTGACGCAATTTCACGTTTGGAAGGAGTTGTATTTTGTTTATACATTTTCTGTTGGTGAGGCGATAGAATTTGGTATCACTTAAAAGGGCCAAAAACTGATTTAATTAAACACTCATTCGAAGTCAGTGGATGAGACTCCAAGATTGTCTGTGACCTCTTGGAGTCTTTAACAGCTCCTGTGAGTCGTTGTTTATTCACATTATTTCTCTCACTTATCGAGGGCTGGTTAACGAGGGGGGGGAAACTGTTGCTGATCGCGTTTACATCAAAGGGAAAAATAAAAAGATTGCACAGTTTCCCCTCTCTTCTATTTCGGGCCTTTGACTATCATGACGAAAGACTGATGAGATTTCAAGTGAATGTGGGTGAAGATAAAACTTGTGAAACCGGCCTATCGTGAGCTGCCCCTTTAAAACAAAAGCCCCTCAGAGCCCCCGGTTAACTAGATCTCCCATCAAACCACCACTGAGTAGCTGCCTTTATTTCTTCCTTCCTCCACTCTCCTTTCTGTATTTTGTCCCCCGCGCTGTCCTGCTCAGCACACAGAGCTGCTGTTCCAGAGGTATCAGAGCAGTTTCATCAACACTCTGGAGGTCGGTCGACAGCTGTTCTCCATGGGGGACGAGGAGACCCAGACTCAGCTACAGATGGATCTGGGGACGCTGCAGGAGGAGTGGGACAGCCTCCACACTCTGCTGAGCAAAAGGATGGAGCTCACTGAGTCTATCATCACGGTAATCACTCATATGAATTGGGACTATTACAGTATGGTCTAATGGGTTGCTTTCAGGAACTTTTTTTTTTTTTTTTTTTTTTTTTCCAAAAAAAAAAAAAAAATGTG
>VUQK01034239.1:0-10084 GCA_015106715.1 Bujurquina vittata
CTGTGCCCAACCCCGCTGTCTGCACTATCCTCGCGAGAACGGCCATCCAGGCTACTTCAGGTGGCAGTTCTCGCGAGGCTACTGACAGAGTTCAGTTTGGAGCGGCAGGAATAATTTTTAAAAATTATTATATTAAAATACGGGAAATTTACGTGAAAATAATAAAACGGGAGGACGGCTGGACAGAGCGGTAAAATACCTGTCAAGTTTCCCTGGCAAAACGGGAGACTTGACAGGTATGCATTTTAAATAACCTTAAATGTAAAAGCTGATAGTTAAATAAGTGTCATTTCATAATTATATGATTTATAATCCGATTAGTCGACTAATCGTTTCAATAGTCGATGACTAATCGACTATCAAAATAGTCATTAGTTGCAGCCCTAGTGCAGAGCTTATGCTGGATAACCTTCCTGACAACCCTCCCACTTAGCTGGGCTTGGGCCCAGCACCAGGAGGACACTAGCTTGTGACCCAAGAGAGATAATTTAGGGATCTCCCTGTGGTAACATCTGATGCTGTGTTCATACTATCAGCAACAAATTCATAAAGCAGGCAAGGCAGCGTGGCCAGCCATAGGATCATTCTTCAACATCATTCTTCACCCTTAGCCACCAACTGTGTAGTTCCATGTTCATGCACAGATGCCTGTGACCTTAAAAACACAGTTGATTTTAGCACAGCCATGCAGGAATGGGCAGAGGTTTTTGCCAATGGCACTAGAATTGCAGTCTTGCAGAAAGCACTTTATCTAGTTTAATTGTGGGCCCCGACCAAGTTACCCACAAATTAAGTGGGAGCTCATCAGCTGTTCAGTGGTCATTGCTTAGCAGACAATCTGCTGGCCGAATGTTCTGCACACAGGTTCTTACCAACAAACAAGAGGGAAGAGATTGTGTGTGTCTGTGTGCGTGCGTGTGTGCGTCTGTGTGTACGTGCGTGCATTTCGTTGTGTGTTTTGGAGTCAGTGTATTTTGCCAACCTCTCTGTCAAGTCAGTAACAAGGACACTGCACCACAAGGTCGATAAAACGCAACAAAGAAAGGCTCAGATTAATGCAGATCCATTAACATATGCACTCATCATCATCTTCATGAAATCTTTTTTTCAGCCTTTGGAAATACATTTTTAGAAGCTGTTATCCCAACAGCCTGACAATTTTTTATTGTCTCAACTCACCATTAAGCCATGATGTGGAGTACTCTGTCCTCAGCAGAGACTGGGTTGGGGAGTATCTGGAAATGATCGGCTCACTGCCTAAAAAATTATAAGCTGTCCCTGAGTATAGCACTCCATCTGATAGGAAAACAGAAAATAAAACATCAGAAATTGATTTTCCCTCCCCTCCAAAAGATTACAGGAGACTGTTATACATTTTCCTGCAGAGATAACCTTTCTGGAAAGAGTTGATCGAGAGCTGGACTCAACTCACCAACCATGACAGTAGTAAAGCTTTGCGAGGGGTCAAAGGAGCACTTCCCTCTGCCGTCTTCAGGTTTACCATGAAGTGAAAAGTTGCCAAAGTACTGAAAGGAGAGATTACATTTCAGTTAGAGGTGATGGTGATGATAAGCAAGTTGATCACACATTTGTCAAGTACAGCATTCTGATAAAGAGGAACTGAACTACCAGGTAATCACACTGAGGTTGAAAGGCATGTGTGCCGCAGACATACAGCCGCGTGTCATCTACTGCTTGGAGCACTCGAATGTAGTTTCGACATTCCCTCTGAAAACATGGAGCAAAACAAAGGAGAATTAGCACCTTGTGGTTGCAGTTTGCCATTTTGGGCAGTCACAGTAACATCTAATTGCTAAATTCTAATCAGCTCATCAGAAATTCCTTTAAAGACTTTCAAGAGACAGATGGACGCGTGTGTGAATGAGCAACATGCAGCACGCAACAATTAAACAAGAAATATACTGTAACAACTATTAAACTAACCTCTTTTGATTTTCCTTTAAGTGTGCACATATTCATAGAGTTGGCTGCAACTGTCCACTGAACCTTAAATAAATAAAAGCATAATCCAGATTATTCAAAACTGTTTTTTCTATTTCTCTCGTCACAAATCGTTTCACATTTAGATACCTTCTTGTTTCTGACTGTAACATTCTTCTTGCTGAGCTCAAAGATTGCCTCCCGTGCTCCCACAAACAGTGCATCCCTTTCCTCACTCAGCAGTAACGTGGAGTAGTTGAAGATGCCCGGTTCTGAAAACTCCATAAGATTTAAATCTGAAAAAATAAAATAAAGTAAAACACCAGAGTAGCTTTGCATATATATACACACACACACACACACACATATATATACACACACAACACATATATACACACACACACACACACACACACCAGAGAATAAGGAAACATGCTTTAATACACATTAAATGAATCCAGTGTGCACAAATACACACAGGAACATTACCCAGTGACAGATAATGAGGCCAGCAAAAAACATTTTTCTCTTCTGTACTGAACCCTTCAACTTTAGTAGTATGTCTGCATATATGGGCTATTCCAGCTGGTGATATTGGCAGGACCAGTCATCTGGGACTTGGGGAAAAAAGGACAAGACACAAACGGAACACTACATCCTGCATCAACGACACGACACATTTCCTGTTACAGACAAATCACGGCACGTTATCGTATACACTACAAAAGACGGTCAAACGTGTTCCAGCCCCACCTTGTCAGCAGTTTTTGTGATCACATTACAGCGAATCCCTACAGCCATTTACCACTGATAGGGTCACAGATTTGGGCATGTTTGTGCATCACCAGGTACTCCGCATTAGAATTTTATAAATGAATCACTCATTTCACTTTGTGTTCTGATTGATGAGAAACTCAGGGGAGAGTTTGTGTTTGGATGGTTGTGCCAGGTGCAAGTGGGCTCGGGTTGCAGGTGCCAGGTCATAAACAGTGCCATGGTGAAAGCAAATACCCTCACTGACTGACTGAAATGGTGACTGTGACCCAGCGAGTTGAGAAACTTGGTTAGGGGGTGAGCTCTGCTTGTTCTCATGAAGAGACAGAGTTACTTGAGCTATTTCTGTAAACGGCAGCGTGCAAACAGAGCTTCCGTCTGACAAAAAGGGCTTCAACTTGAGAGTCTGTGGTGAGACTGAAGGGGTGGTCTTAAGGTAAAATTAAGCAACAGGTGTTAGTAATCTACTGTGACATAAAGACATGAACTTAGAAGGGAGCTTTGGTATATTATAAAGGGTTACACAGAGTGTTCACGGTGCAATGAACTGAATGAACTTTAGCGTGTATTCATGTTTCTTGTTATGAGATTGTAAAAGCTCATAAATACCAGTTCAGACTACCAAGCAGGAAAAATGATTTCAATTCGCTGATTAGACCACAATAACCAGTCAACAACTCGTTAATTCCTGCCTTACCTTGGCGTCTCCAGGAAGTGCGAGGCACACCGTGGGGCCCGTGTGTGGAAACCTCCAGGAGCAGCCCCAGAAATACCCCCAGCACTCCAAAGCCCATATTAGACTCTGATAACTTCGGAACAGTGAAGTTTCCTCTGCAAGGACACAGAAAGAGAGTGAGTAACGCCACACACTGAAACCCACAGTGACAAAGCATTTCATCACATGCCACAGATAGATCGTATCATGCAGCACAGACACTAAAAAGGAACAGGTGTCAAAATCCAGTTCCCTCATGCTGAATGCCAGCAGGACTCACCATCCTCACACACAATGCAAGCACGTGAACAGGTCAGAAATCAAAAGTCAAAAACATTTTCTACTTTTTTTGGTACTCTGACAAAATGATTAAATCAGTAACTTGAAAAAAGAATTTTTGAAATTTTGTCTTGCAGCGAATTTACCTTCTTAAGTGATATTTTCCGTGATAAACATTTTGTGTGTATAACAGCTGGGATCATATGAGAAAAGATGTAAACTCAGTAGTAAAATTACTGAACTCTGTCGTGCACAACACCTGAGTCTCATTCTTCCACTCCAGTGCACAAGTGAAAGACTTTTTTTTTTGGGTAACTTACTGGTTTCTGTGGGGAAAACGTGGGGTTCAACAAACAAAGAAAAACACGTATGTGGAGCTGCATAAGATATCAGAGGAGCCAGTGAGAAGGAGGCAGAATGAAGCACATATGAACTTACAGAAAACCGCCTGCTCTTGTTTGTAGTAAGCACAAAAGGCGCACACACACACACACACCCTATCCGGCAGTTTAATAGAGCGTGTTGTTTGTGATTTTCTAACTACACTCTGACATTTTCATCTGTTACGTGTAGATTGACGTGCCACTCTACACCGTGTTATTGTTCAAGACAGACAGGCGTATCCGTTTGCCTCGGGTGATGATGATGGTGACAATAACCAGAGTGATGACAACATTCCTGGTAGCTACCAGCTCTTATCACATGCGGATGTTCTTTTCCATTTGTCAATTTGGAGATCACCGTGATCCGTCTACCTCCTAACAGCGCACGCCTTATGCATTCACCCCAGGATGAGCCTGATAAAGGCTCCATTAAGCCACTCTGTGCCATTTACGCAAATATAAATGTATCCAGGCCTGCCTCAGGTGGCCGACGCTGTCACACAGAATAAAGCCTCACGAATCACATTTTGTGTGCAGCTCTGAGCTTTGGACGTGACATAATACCCACTGCTTGTTTTCCTTGAAATGCTGTGTCATGCGAATATAAGGAATGATATTCTGATGCTTTGGGTCTTATTGTTGGGATTCATTTTTATCTGAAATGGTTAATATCTGACAGTTCAACAACCCATGTTTCAAGATGGCAGTTTTAGGTCAGCAGCAAAGCTGGGGTAGAAAGCACAAGCTTTAAAGCTTAAGTAAATATTAAAATAAATCTCTAAATCTGTTCTCAATCCTGCTTGTAAAACACAGAATTTACCGCCCTGCAGAGCACAAAAAAAAGAGGGGAAAAAAAAGAACGAACATTGTCAACCAAACTCATTCTGGCAGGGAAGACAGACCTCCTTTTATCTTATAAATATTAATGCTGAAATGGCATTACTGCAGAAAGCGATTAACTGAACTAATGCAACTGTAAAAGCTCAAGTTCTTCCTATCACAAAGCTCTGCTGGAAGGTGTATGTCCACAACTCCACCTTGGTACCCTGCTTTCTCCCTCATTTAACACTGATGAAGCTGGATTTTACATAATCAGAGAGGACTGTTTACTGAGCCCTGTGCTGCTCCCATGTTACCTTCTATGAAGGCAATACTGTTGTACAGAAAGCAAGTGGATCTCACTGGTCAGGTGTTTTGCATGGTAGTTTCCTAAGGAAGTAAACCGATCTGACACGAAGCCGGCTTTTCTGGTTTTCATAACGACATAATGAATCAAGTGGAAGTGTCCATACACCATAACAAACAAAAAAAAATGGGTGGAGTAGTCATGCAAGGAATGCGATTAAGAGTTATCAAATATCATGTATGATAAGGATTAAATCTCAGGTAAAACGTAATGGCAGAAAAAATGACTCACAAGGCATCACTTTGAGGAAAATGTGAAGTGTTTAACTGATTTATTGGGTCATTTGTCTTCATTTTACACCTTTTAACTAAAATCATAGAATACATTGTAAGCTAACAGAACAGATAAATCACTGTCTACTACCCTTTAATGGCCTACTAGCACCATTATGCCACGTTCATCTCAAATATAGGTTAGTAATTAGTTATCCAGAGGACAGGGGAGATGTATCATATAGCAGCGCATACAGATAATCAATGAAGCCCACCCCGGCTGTACAAAAAGAGGCAGGATAATAACAGATTATTGATTTAGTTTTAAATGAGAAACAAATGGCCCTAAAGGCCGCGACCCTCTTAAAACGAGGAATTTTTTTTTTGAGAAGGTTTCCACCGACTTAATCTGGCAAAGATGGAATTCCACCCTGGCTTCAGGCATAGCCATGGACTCCACTCTGCTAAAGAGGGGGTCAAATACACAAGGACCTATTGTTTACTGAAGATGAGAGTAGCCTCCACTCTACTCCCACTCCACCACCCCCATCACATCCACATCATCACTGCGTGCAGCCAACAATGAATAGTGAGAGACAGAAAGGAGAGGGAGACACATCACTTCTCCCTCTCAACCCGTTCTTCTACAGTCTTGCCAATGTCTAAATGGTAGGGCAGCTTACTCATGAGGAAAGCTAGTGTTTTCAAAGTTCACAAGCTCAGGATCTTTGGAAGCATCACATAAAGATAATGCTTAAACTGCTGGATGTCAGTCCTTTTTCGTCTATTAAACACAGCTGGTCTGTCTGTGTTTAATAGACGAAAAAGGACTGACATGGCAACAGTGTGAAAGAACGAGATAACAATGCTTAAGCCATACTGAAGACCTCGGGCACACAGAAATTTTGTTTTTGCGCTTTGAAAAATATCCTCTTGTTCCGAATTCCATAAATTAAAGTCTCCAAATACATTCAATGTCCTATCTGTGCATTCCTGATGCCCTCAATCAATCTCACTATTTGGATTCCCATTTAGTGCAAAGCTTAAGCCTCAATCCCCTCAGAGTCAGTGTTACAGTAGCAGAAAGAGCATACTGGCAGCTAACTCTCCGCTGCTTTGAGATTTAGAGGAGTGGCCATACTGGCTGGGGATATTTAAGACGGTTACCATGCTGGCAGGTCTCTTTGAGGCTTTTGTGTTCTCCTCTCAGCTCCTTTGGCTAGGCAGGGAGGTTGACACCTGCTTGGGGCCTTGGAGTTCCCAGCACTGTGCCGCTAAATGGGCAGTGATATTGGCAGGCAGCCCACTGAGGACAGAGAGGCTGAAACTGAAGCTGAACATATCTGTGCATGTGAACTTTTAATGTCTGAGTAAGACTAAAAGAAGAAGAAGAAATAAGCCCCCCCCCCTTTTTTTTTTAAAGAAACAGGTATAATTGGAATCACTTGGGAAAAACACACAATCTACAACCTCCAGGGTTCAAAAATGAAGTTAATGTTTTAAAACTGCAGTTCAAAGTCATTCCCCCATAGCTTCTTCCCATGTTAAAATGCCTAAATACACAGCCTGACCGTTTAAATGTTTTTGGTCTAAAGAGCAACTTTTGGTGCTCATTAGATTTTATTTTTGTTAGCCAAATAAACAGTGTTTCAAAGTGAATAGGCATATTTTAATAGCTGTTTTTTAAGGTTGATATTAAAAAGTGAGTAATTTCTTCATTACATTATGCGTCATGGTTCTTTCATGTCAGAATATTTTTTAATTAAAGAACAAGTTCTAGTGCCAGTCAACCTACATAAATGCATTTTTTACCAGTATTAATGTTTTCGATCACTAAAACAAAAGTAAAAGACCAAATAGCTTTTTTTTTTTTTTTTTTTTTTTTTTGTTTTTTTCGGGGGGGGGGGGATTAGTCCCTATGCTCTTCTTTTAATGGGAATGCCAAGAATTCCTTTGGCCGTGAATGTGATTTAACATTTAAACGGATGCAAAAAAGCGGCCACAGAGCCCCTCATTCTTCAGTTTTTCATTGTTGGCGGCTGTGGGAGCCTGCAAACCCCTCTCCCCGCCCCAGTGTCTGGTGGAGGAGAGCTGTTTTTGCAGCTCTATCGCCCTCTCTCTCTCTCTTCCTCCCTCCCTCCCACAAACACACACTCAGAGCACACAGTTTTTCTTTGCCCATTTTTTTGGAGATGGAGAATATTTAGTAACAAGATACCCCGCCCAATTAAAAGGCCTTGTCTTAATTGGTCATCTAGTAATCAAATACTGTAAAGACAGTCTGTCCAAGCCAGAGATTGGGACTTGCAGCTGGATTCAGTGTGACTGTTGTTGTTGTTGATGATGATGATGATGATGATGATAATGGTGTAGGCAGTCATGACGTGAAATCACATCCTCACAAGTACATTTCAGTGTGGTAAGACTTCAGTAGTGACACTGTGCCTGAGCTCACCCTTCACACTGATGGATCTAATGAAGCTCATAATGTAGCTGCACTGTAGCTCTACATTACAATGTTGCCACCGGCTCATTGTTTTCTAGCTGCCTCTCATATTTCTACAGCAATAAGAACAATTCAGAGAAATGGCATAACTATTCTACAGTGGTCTCTCTTGTTTTCTCTCTTCTGCACATGCTCACAAACACAGCTCCCGAAGCCCAGTGACATCACAGCTGACGCGTCAGTCAAAACTGCAGGCTGCAGTTATGCTGTGCCTGCACTGAATCAGGACTCCAGCTATGATTTTGTTGTTGTTCTTCCATGACAGACTCGTCATGTGACACTGGAGGAACACAGGGAAGTATTAATGCGACCTGTGCAATGACTAGTATGGCTAAAGTCCGCTGTAGTATTTATGTTGCCTCTTCCGTACTAATGAAAAGGTGCTCATAAAGACAGTGATGGATTATCCCGAGCAGCATGGATAAAAGTTTTTCTTTATAACTCAGCCCTTGGTGGCCTTTCAGTGTGCCTCAGCGTGCTGTTTCGGGTAGTTTGGAACACAGAGTAACTGCCAGAAGCTGTTGTTTGTGTTACATTGTTGGTTTACAAGACCCACTAGGGAAAAAGTCTGAGCAAACATTGGAGGTTCTTGGTGCAATTTCATCAACAGTGTATTTTAAAAAAGAGATGTAATGGAGATATTCAGACCTGATTCATACACTCTGAGCAGTGGCATCATCACCAAAATGTTTTCAGTGCATCTAGTACATATAGTTTACAGTACATTTAATTTAATCATATTTGTTCCTTTTTCAGTGTTAAAACAAAAAGATTGAATGCCTTCAAAAGGTAATGTAACGAATAACTGGGGACAATGTAAACCCACCAAACAATATTGGTACCATATTACATTTAGCAACAATTGACACATTATTTTTTAACACCTAATCCAAGGCAGTAAGCACAAAATTTAGTGCTTTAATAACAGACACACATCTTCACTGATCATCATCACCTGCTTACATATCAGCGGTCATAGTGCCAAGCAGACGCTGTAAATGAAAGCCACTGTAGTGTCACCCACTGTTGGGACCAGTGGGTGACACTACAGTGGCTAGGTGACACTAGGCTTTAGCTGCCTGTGCTGGCATCCACCTGTCAGTCGTAGAGGTCATACCCCTAATAATGATGACTTTAAAGCCCTAATACAGTAAGCAGACTTTTTCTCACTCACTACTCGACTGATGTATCGATATTGGCCAGTTCACTGGCTATTTGATGTATCAGTGTTTATAATCGCTGATAAATGAAAATGTAAAAACGTAAAGAACACCTTTCAGCCATATTATGAGTATTAGTTTGAGAACATGTTTGAAACAACACAAACACAGCAACCAGCTGATAGCCAAACAGAGCGTAAACAAGTAATCCACATCTTTTTGTAACAGTAAAACAAGTTCATGAGGACTCATAAATAACTACACTTAACAAATTTAAAATTTATGTTTCCTGTGTCTGAAAGAAAAGTAATATTGGCGTGTGTATATTAAATCTTTAGGTCACCAAGTATTGGTATTGATCTTAAAAATTCTATATCGTTCAGGCTCTAATTGATTTATTAAAGCAGCAGAGGCTAGTGTGGCATCTAGGCTCTGAACTAGGGCCGGGCCATATCATATCATTCACGATAATACCAGTAAAAAAATCCGGGAAAATAAATTATATCTTGATATGCTAATTTCATGGAGTAAATACGTCACCCACCACGCAGTGACTTTGTTGCTAGGCTCCCCCCCCCCCAAAAAAAAGGGACTAGCGAAAAATGTAGCTAGTTTTTCCAGTGATGTCAGAGAGTTCTGGAAACCTGAAATCCTCCGTTGTCGACATGTTATGCTTTGTTGTTGCCCGGACAACCAAGAGTACCCGGCTTGTCGGGTTGTACCGTAAGTCACATGACCTTAATAACGGAAGTAACTCTTTTTCATGTGTTCGTGATGCAGCCGACGGACACGTAGACCCCTTATTGAGCAGGTGGACCCGTTGCTGTAATACGTCGGTGAGCATGTCTGTGGATTTACTGAGCTAGCGAGAAACTTTTTGACTGAAGAGATTTTGTTATGGAGGAAAAAAGCATTAAGAACTTTTATT
>VUQK01034241.1:0-20161 GCA_015106715.1 Bujurquina vittata
CGGCCACACGAGCCACGTTTCTCAGCATTACTCACCACAAGTATCAATCTGGATTGACAAATGATCAGGAGCAGCCTCTCGACAGTCGTGGCCACTGTGAAGCCGAGGGTAATATGAAAATACATTTTAAGCCTGTCACCATGGCAGAGACACCAAGGCATTAGTTTATAGTGTGCAGTGATGGGTTTCAGCATATTTAAAGATAGACTTCTAGACAGGAAAATGAGGTAGCCGTGTTTTGATGATAGCAGACAGATGCTGCTATCTCCTCTGAGTTTCTTGACTGGAAGGTAATAAAACACCTGAAATATCCCCCCTCCCAATCTTTTACAGCTGTGTGTTTGCCTTATTCATCAATGGTCAATGCATTACTCTTTGAATTATATCAAATCAAGGCTGTTTGCACCGTGTTTTATTATGAGTGTGAGTTTGATGGGTTAATTGTAGGCCTTTTTATTGGCTTTCTGTTGACTTAAGAGGTCCTGACAGCTGGCTTTGAACCTGTAAAGGCATTTAGAATCTGAATAGTACATTGTACTCTACTCCGCTTTGTCTTAGTGGGTAGTAGCTGCGTAACGCTTCAGTTCCTCTTGTGCCTAAGGCATCCTCCTACTGCCTTCTTTTCATGCTCAAAATTCTCTCTTTTTAAACTCATTTTGGCTTTTGATGCAATCTCAGAGTTCTTCAGGGTCAGCCCCACTGTGGATTACTCAACCCTCCCATGTAAACCAACATGTATTCATCTCAACCTTGTGGACCACTTTGCATTTTTGCTGATTTGCCGTGGCTTGTGCCCACACAGCATCCCAGGAAAAATGGATCTTTTGTTGCAGTTGTGTATGCCTTTATATACTGCATTAGCGTTAGTTTGAATTAATAGCAGTTATGAAACAATGTGATGTGCACTGGATCACTTGCCTGAAGCTTCTTCTTGTTTGGGACCAGCTAATGTCAGCCGCTGATGCCTGTATGATTCAGAGCAGTTGTGCAGCTTATGGCATAAAATGATGTCCAGATGAACGGTGTCTGAAAACATTCCTTTGGTAATTGGAGGACCAGCAGTGAGCAATGTTCATTAATGATGGCAGTCAAGTTTTCAAGAGATTCCCACTGGCCATCACCTTTGACACATACTCAAGGACATATTGGGATGTAGAACAAATGAGCATACATTTTATTTAATATGATTTGAGCGTGTGTGTGTGGAGTTTTACACTATATGGTATGTTTGAAAACCCCTATTGGCACTGAAAGAAATCAGGGTTGTTGCAGTACTGTAATTGGAGTGAGTTTACGAAGGGGCTGGTTGGAGAAGATATTCATCACGTCTTCTGGACAAGATTTTAAACTTAGTAAAATTACAGAACATGGTCTGTAATATACATGGAAATTCAACAAGATAAGCCAAAACAGAAAACATGAATAAATGCCTAGAAATGAAACACAAAACATTATTAGATCTGTTCAGTGTTGAAGTAATCTGAAAATCAGTGTGTGTGTAAATCAATGAACACATAAAAACAGAGACTAATAGCTAATAGCTAATTTGACATACTCCTAATGGCATCAGTATCGCACAGCTAACTGGAGTCTGATATGATAGCTATGACTCCCATATGGCACTATATGTTGCTATTAACCTGTTTGGAAAGGCTGGGCTGGTAAAAATCAGGTGAACGTAAGAAGATCCCTCTGTGTAAAAAATAAAGAGATTATCTTCAGAAAGGATGTTGCTTCAAACTGGATTAATATCCGTGGAGGAGCGACAAGTTTGATGAAAAACTGCAGATCTTATTAGCTGCAGTGCTGGAAGGGGGTGAAAAATTATCCACATGCGCACTGCAGCACATAATGTTAAAATCACCCCACCTTCAGGAGAGAAATAAGTCCTGTGATATAAAATAAATATTGTTCCTAAATTTTAGGTGATATGTTTTAATAACAGAGCAGCAATGGAATTATTTTGGCCGCTGTTTAATTTTCCTGAACTTAATTTGTATTTGAGTCATTTAGATTTATATACACATTTATGTGAAGAACACAGCTTTTGTATTTGTGTTGCGTTTTTTTGGCCTGACACCTCTGGGCCACCGTAGAACAGCAACCAGCAACTATATTTTGTTTTTTTTAACAGCAAAGCTACAGCAGTAGTGGCTACAGTACAAGCTTTTATTTGTCAGTTTGTAGTAATTTTTAATTTCAGTGCAAAGTGGTTGGGGCCTGGAGCCTATCCCAGCTGTCAGACGGGGACAACCTGAACAGGTTCCTAATCTGTCGACTGGAAAAATTTAAATTGGTACACCTCAAGTTTGAAAAGTAAAATAACCTGAATCAACTGGAAAACCAATCACAGCACACTGGCTCTCCCTTTCAAATCTAGTGACAAAATCTGAAAAGACTTATGTGGCATTCCTGAAACACTGAGCCAGTCATCTGCTCAAATTTGCTAAGATAACTGTTAAAAATAAGAAAATATGGGATGAGGCATTATTCAGTATTTTCTCTTGCGCCCGTGGTAAATATCTAACCACTGACGCAAGAGTAATTGCGTGCCTGCTGTAAGTAGCTTCCCTTGCTCTTTGAGAATGGCAATTTAATGTCATGTTCTCAGCAGAGGGACACACACTGAGATAAGAGTCATCTCTTTTCGTCAAC
Organism: Bujurquina vittata; assembly: GCA_015106715.1. Lineage (NCBI taxonomy): Eukaryota > Metazoa > Chordata > Actinopteri > Cichliformes > Cichlidae > Bujurquina > Bujurquina vittata. Next base: position 2,656 of record VUQK01034241.1, read on the forward strand.
CCCTCAGTGCTCAAGGCATTTGAAATCCATATCCTCTTGGCATGCCAAAGATCTTTTGCGAAGGAACAGAAATCACCTCCCAACACTAAAAAGCTTTTAACAGCACCCGCTAGCAGGTCAGGGATACACTCTGCCATTGGTTTGAATGCTGAGATGGCGCAGAACTTTGGGAGTAGAACCTTTTAATATGATTATAAGGAAAGTATAGTTATTTATGAGCTGCACCAGTGAGGTCTTGCAGCACGATGAATTTAAACTTTGGTGCTGAAAAACCCGTCAAACGGCACGAAATTTGAACAGCAGTGAAATAAGTATTACACAGACTTTTCCTAATTACCCTCTGCAAATTCATTTAGACCGTTCACCACCAGGGGACAGCATTTTACCTTAAGGTTTTAGCATAATCTGAACTGAAATTTATGAAATGGATCGTTCCAAAGAGCCCAGTGAATACCAGTATTGTAGGATGCCACCATTGCAACAAGTCAGTTTGTGGAATTTCTTCCTTCCTAGATTTTCCCTCCTATGGCATTAACATCAGCACAAAAACTGTACCTCCGGAGGGCATGGGTTTCCATGGCTGAGCAGTTGACGTAATGTATTGGTGGCCAGCACTTTGTCCATATGGTGGACAAAGTGCTGGCGGTGGTGATCTTTTTTCCTAGCTAGCCCAATTTCAAATTTAGTTGACATGTCATATATATATATATATATATACACACACACAATATTGTGGGATGAAAAAAAAAATAACTGAAGACCGACCCTTTATGGCACACTTCTTGCACTTATTGTTTTTTCTTTTTTTGTAAGCAGGCTGCTACCATAAGCCAAAGATGTGATTGACAGATAAATATACAAAGTGTTAGGAAGTTAGGAAGGCAAAGTTAAGACATGAATAATAAATTTCAGGGGTGAATGGCACTTGAAGAGATATTGAGCCACGGAAGAGCAGGAGGAAAGTAGATCGCTGATGTCTGGAGAACTGGTCAGGAGGCTGGCTGTGCTGAGCAGGAGAGCAGGGAGAAACTGTGGTGCCTGCTGCAGTTGCCTAACTAAATTTTTGTTTCTACTGTTTATTTCAATGTGTTTATTTTTGGCCGTAGGAGTGAATGTGATCACAAATGGGTGTCTCTGTGTTGACCCTGTGATACCCCGTGATGGACTGCCAATCTGTTCAAGGTGTAACTTGCTTCCCACCCACTGACAGGTGGGATAGCATACAGTGCCCCCACAAACCTGAAGTGAATAATTAGTTTAGAAAAAGGATGGATGGACGGACGGATGGATGGATGGATAGAGGGACGGACGGACGGACGGACAGATGGATGGATGGATGGATGGATGGTGTTTTCATGTTGTCGCACCATTTCTTTATTTGTTAATTTTAAATTATGTAATGAAATAATCCCACCACGTTCATGATGTGACTCTCGTGTAGTTAATTTTTCAAGGCTACTTCTTAACTGCTTCAAGAAATTATGCCCCCCCCCCCATTCACACACACAGTGCAAATTTACAGTTAAACGGATCACAGTAGCTCAGTATGTCACTGATATTCTTCTCAGCTATTACAGTGAGGTAAAGTAACTCCACTAGTTTGTACTGTGTGGAATAAATTGTAGTACTCCATCACTACCTTTAGCTCTTGACTAATGAGCAGCCCTTGGGGCTGTATGGAAATCAGAAAAGTAACTGCAGACAAAAAGGTTTTGGAAAACATTTTTAGACGCTTCACATTCAGAATATTCCACATTTAGCTCTGCCTCTATCAGCCATGAGGGGAGGGTGGGGGTGAGAAGGTGCGGATGAAGAAACACATGTCTCTCTAGCAGAGCATACAGGCAGGAGTAAAAAAATAAGACGAATATCCAAACAAGAATTAAGAGGGATAATGGATTACATTAAATATAAAGTATACAATCTTAAATCTGTGCCATTTGTTGTAATCCTCATGAGCTGCTTCTGCTTAAGACACATCAAGGGCCACAGAAAGTACTGCTGCATGCACCAGCTGTAAAAGCAGCATTGATTGAAAGAGGCTCTTAGTTTTTCTCTTTGTCTGAACTTAGGGCTGGGGTTAGTCCTGTCACACAGAAATGTGGCGTCTCTTTTGGGAGGATTTATACATGCGCCCCTTACAAAAACCTTACAGTATAAATGAGAAAAATCCATTAATGCTGTCTGTAAAAAGAAACTGTGCTGACCATGACTGCACATATTCAGATGTGATTTTTGTTTGTTGACATCTGGGCTGAAACAGCGCCGTATACACAATGGCTCTTCAATCTGCAGACTCTGACAATTGACCAACTGGTGGAAAACTAATTGCTTTAGTTGCTTTCAGTACGCTGCACTAACCTTGGGTAATTTAACAAAGAGTGCACAGCAAAGGAGGTCCGGCTATCTCGCTTATCCTCTGCTGCATCTGTCCCTTGAGCAGCCTACTATTGATAGTTCTGTGTCGTTTCTTCTGCGCTCACTCGGAAGAACAGCATAATTGAATCTCCATTTGCAAAGAAACACAATCAGTGGGGAACAGGGTTGCTTAAGAGTTTACATGTAACGGTATGGACAACTACACATTGATTTATTTTTTTATGTATTTTTCTCTGCTTGGGTGTGTGTGTGTGTGTGGGGGGTGTTGTGGGGAGGGAGCATGTATGCCAGCTATACCAGCTGAGCTGAACATCCAGGTTGTCCACATTATAGGGGTCTTTCAGTTATATGGTTATATTTTTCAAGTCCACGGGGGATGCATCACCCTCTAGCACTTACAAAGTGTTACATCATTGTGTTTTTATGATTTGGTGGTTCCACAAAGGAAATTAGCTTAATGATATAATGAAGTTAGTCTATTGTAGGGAATGGAAGGAGACAGAGTCACTGCTCTGAGGAGACATACACAAATATACCACAACATTAAAACTACTGACAAGTGATGTGATTATGTGTGATCACCTTGTTAAGAATGAAACATTCTTCTGGGAAATCTAGATCCTAGCTTTCACATTGATATTACTTTGACACATACTTCCTACATGTTCATGGTTGTAGATGGGGAAAAATAATGGCAGCTGGACTTCCTGGCAGCAGCAGCCTCTTGCACCAGAATACTGTATCACCTCGCAATGCTAAAACATTCCAAGAAAAGCTCCAATACATTCTCCAAGATGTTGTCCTGGCCTTCAAACTCCATGGGATCCACTGCCACAGGGCGACTCCAGAGACTCTGTGTTCATACGGCAAGGGAAACAACATCAGCTACATGGTTTTAAAGATGTACCTTATACTATCAATATCAGCGCCCTCTCTGGTTATGCCTTTCAAACTCCCCAGTTTGAAGCACAGGCAATGGGATTAAAACATAGCTTCAAAGCTTAATCCACCACAGCGCTGATGACATCGGCATGACATAATTCAAAAGGACCCTTCACATAAGAAATGTTTTCAAAGGCTGAATAGTCTCTCCCTCAATGAGCAAAGTGAACTTGATGAGTGCCCATTAATTAAGCATCTATCTGCTTTCATCAACATTTACAGTTTTGACTTTCAGTTATATGTATTGAACGTGATGAAGGTTCCTGTCCAGACAGTCAGTGAGATTTCAGATGTTCTAATTTGATAAATGGCATATCCTTCTGTGTTGTGGCATTGAGCGCCTGTGGTATTTAACGCTGATAAATGTTACTTTGTAGGGATTGTCCCTGGTCAAAGGACTCTTTTAAAGGCCATGTTTGTCATAATCAGTTCTTTGCTTCTAAATGTAGTGAACCGTGCTTACAGGAGAAGACAAGTGTTTAAATGTCAGCCGGCGCTGACTTGGAATCCTCCACAGTTTGGCAAGGACATCTTGTGTGGCTCGCTTTGGCAGACGGCAACTTGAAGCAGTAATTGCTTTTTAGCATCACCGGGGTTTGAAGCCAAAGCAAATGTAAATATGATCAAATGAGATTCTGATGGTGGCCCAAGACGCGGAGGGTGGTGAAAAGTAATAAGAAGAAATGATATCACTGGGGAGAACAAAGTGCAGTGATTACATTTATTTCCACTGGCCTATTACTGGAGCACTGGGGGAAAACGAGCGCTGAGCTTTCTGTTTTTGCAGTAGGACCACAGGCCGTTAAGAGCCCACAGGCCTCTTTTATTCATGACATGTCAGAAAAACAGCCCGCTCTTACTGTTGTCCTTTGAGAGTTCTTGGATGATTTAGGCGGAATTCATTTGTAGGGAAAAGCATGTTTATGCTTATAAATTTCACTCCTGGTTTTAAATATCTAAATGTATGCCAGTAGAGGATTGATTTTCCAACTATTACTGCAAATTATCCCTTTTTCCTGTTATCAAATCTGCCAGTGGGATGGATACTTGTCATCTATTACCTCTTGCTATTCACTTCCTGAAATAGACTGTGCAAAATGGATGTGAATGCCGACTTGAAATCTAAATGTACAGTCAGACCTCTAAAAGTCTCCTCTTTAGGCGCAAACACTGATGACTGATTTAATGTTTGTGCATCATAATGACCAAAGTAATCAAAGCATCTCCTGTATTTATCATTAGATCACTTCCAGGTGGCCACTGTGTCATCCTTATTGGCCGCCGTTGCCTTTCTCATGCACATCATGAGTCTGGGTGGCAGCAGCAGTGTCAGTGTCCTGACTGGCAGACATGATGGATACCCCTCCATTATCAGGGCACGCTTCCCTGCCCCTTGTCCTGTGGGACTCAGCCAGCGCGACATTTATTAATCGACTGAAGATAATTCCTAATAAAACAGCAGAAGTGTCAAGGCTGCACCACTGAGATCTAGAATGGCATACATTGTGCGAGACATGATGCATTATCATGCCGATGCTTTCCCCTGAAAAGAAACTACTGTTATTGGTAGGACTGCAGGCCCGGTGGTTCTTGCTCTGAAGTTGCACATTTCAGCTGGAAGACTGGGCAGCTGCACTGTATGGCAACAACTCTCAGAGATGGTCAAATTATAGGGTGCAGTTGCCTATCTGACAGCTGATGTAGTTACTCGGAAACCTCAAATACCAGTTTTATGTTTTCAGCATGACAAAATTTCTGGTTTAGTGTTTAGGTACTGATTCTGATTATTTTGCAGCTGATGCTATTTGTAACAAACATATAAGAAAATGTATTCTGAACTTTTTTAAAGTTGGTCAAGTTTACTTTTGTATGAACAACATTCAAAAACCAAAGAAATTTACTTACTAATTTACTTAAACTTAATCAATTCATTACAATCATTTTTTTTTAACACTGTACGAATTTGGGAACTGAGGATACCTGGTCACTTTCTTGCTTAACATGAGAACATGTCAATAACATGTCAATAACATGTGACATTTGTTTTATTTTTCATACCAGTATTATACATTTAACTGTCAGCCAAATAAGAAATAAAGAGCTCAGCCCAGAAACCTTCCCAGAATTAAGGAATTCTGTTTTGGAACTCAATATCTTTGCTTGCATTTTAAACATTGAAAAACGTTTCACTTTTGATCTTGCCTCTCGCAGTTGCTGGCAGTACTTTCTAAAGATCTATAAATCATTTGGATTTGATTCTTGCAGATGGAGGCAGTTTATGCAGTAAATATAACTGTGTTTCTGTATTGATATTGTCTTTTGCAAAATTTCACATTGAGCCATGGCTATCATTCATTTCATTCCACTAGCATAGCATACAGGGACTTTGATGTAATTCTTATATCTATTCTGCAAGGACACAGAGTAATCTATTAGATCCCTATAATGTGAAACTACCTAAAGTACAGCCTGTCTACCTTGGCAGACTAATATGAGTTATGTATTTCAAGACTATTTCTTTGAACTTCTCCTCTTAATAGTCATAAAAGTAGTATGGTGCATGGGGTACACTGTTACCTTTTTGTTGAGTAACAGATTTTTCACTGTGAGCTTTGCTTGTAGGGCATCCGTACCTTTACCCAGTTCTCAAAGAAACTGCCTAGGTGAAGCTCTATCCCACATAATGCTGGCCACAGTGAGGGGCCGTTTGTCAGCCTGGGCTCATGATCAGCAGGGGTTTTCTTCTGCTTATGCTTCCAAACAGGCATGCCTACTACTTACAACCTCTGCCATCATCCACAATTTCACAGTGTTCCAACACCTGCTGCCTATCCCCAGTACTTTTGATATAATTGTAAAAAAATAAGAAAGTAAAGGGAAAAAAAACCAAAGACAAGCTGGTGCGAGCACATCAACAAGACTCCTGGTCCCTTGTCATGCACCCAGACTGATACACAAGCACCACTTAGAAAGGAGCAACTTAAAATTGAGTGATACTGTATGCACAGAGAATATAACACTTTGTACTTCCCTTGCAGTCATCATTGCTTGCCACTGTTTTCTTTTCTTCTGTTTTGTGGAACTAAAGTGCATGATGCACGTTCATAGGGGGGAGGGGAGGGCTTTATTATTTTGCCAATGGAATCCCATTCTGCTGCTCCATGCTGTGAAACGGTAGATGCAAGGCAGTACACAAGATGGGCCAGCAGCCAAGGCAGGAAAGAGCTTTTCATTAGTCTAATATTCCTCCTGTGCATTGGCTGCTTTATTATGCTCCTGTTTCCCTTACCAGGCAGCCAGCTAGAGGCAGTGATGAGGAAATGTAGCAGAACCTCTTGACCTCAGATTTAAATGATTCCAAATATCCCCACGATGCTGCGATAAATGACATAGATTTATTACAGCGCTGTCTATATCACTGCTATTTGTTGTCCACAAGGAGAGCTTGATGAAATGTTTTCAAACTGCAATTTCAGAAGTTTGGTCGAACCCACTGTTGTTCCGTTCTATTTTAATATGATTTGTTAAACATGAAAGAAGCAGCAGTGCCGTCGTTGTCCCCGGCTGCACGCTCGTCACTGGTGTAATGCCTGTCATCACTCGGGCCACGGGGTGGGAACTGAATGATGCGAACAATGTTTTTTCTGTGGTATTTGTGGTGAGTAAAGGAGGCTGTGGTTGCACCCTGACAGTGAAGAAAAATGAGGCAGAAATTTTCCCAGCAGTGCAATTTTAGTTCACCGTTATTGTCATGAGTTTGCATATGCTATATACTGCACACTTTTTCCTTGTTCATCATAACACACCCAGTTAATGTGTGCCCCAGTATGGATGCAAACCCAGGGGTTGCAACCCATTTTCAATAAACATGGGACCTGTAAATAAACTTTTAATGCTATAAATTTGCAAATCAGTGTGTGAAAACAGTACAAAGACCATCAAAAACTCAACGTGAAAAATGATTTATTTGTATTAACAAAAAAAATCTTTTTCCCATTCTTGGGGAATTCTTTCCACTCCATCTGCAGTCCGTTACCCCAGTGTAGTTTAAGTCATCATCAGTAATTACCCTAACTCTAACCCTTTTATTTATTTATTTTTCATTCTCAGTATTAACATTTGATAGATTTTCTTCTGTACTATTTTGAATTAATAAAGGCCTTGAATGATTTGCACATCATTGCATTATGTTGCATACCTTTATTTTTTGAAAGAGCCTAAAACAGAGTTTATATCTGTCACTGTCAGTAAAGTGCTCTGAGATTTTGAGAAGTGAGTCTCAGTGGGTTTGGAAGACTGTGAGACGGATCTGTTTGAAAGCCTGGTAGTGTTTCTAAAAGAAAACATCACCTCTTTCCATTAGAGTTGTAATGGACAGATTGTAACTATCATAACATATTTTTTTTTAAAGTGCCTGTCTGAGATGGGGGCAAACTGTGTCCATGTAAGACAGCTAAACTTATTGCTTTAAATGCAGCATAGCATTGCTTAAGAGAAATTTTTATAGTTCTGTCTAGAGAGGGATGTTAAATTACATTTTTTTCCTAATGTAACAGATAAAAGATAAGAAGCCCTGCATAGTTTGAATGTTTTTCAGATAAGTATAAAAAAACAGTGACAGTGATATATAATGTATACACTATGAAAATTTAAGGGAGGTGTGATTTGTCGTTGTTGTTAGATATATTTTTAAATTCATCAGCAAAATCATCATCTTCAAAGCCTTTTGTAAAGCAGTCATAAATATATGTGTTTTGAGTTTGTCACAACACAAATATCTGTTACTACCACACAGCCGACTCACTGAACCACATGAGCAATCTAAAAAAACACCCTGCAGAGTCACAATAACTTTGTCACTTTGCTGCTGTTCCTCTGCACATGTGACTGACTGGTTTGATAATTCTAATATTACCCTTAGAACCAGGAAACGTCCCTGGCATCTTATATAATCTCAAAGTAAAACCTTTATCTATAAAGTGTTTCCTTGTCATAGCTGTAATGATGCACTAAAATAGCCCTCCTGTAAATAAGCACACATTTCTGGACTTCTGATCTCAGAAGCATATATTGTCTGCAAGTCTGTAAAATGGTCACTGCAGAAGTGTTTAGATGGTTATGCTCTGCCCACAGTGTTCTTCATTTCATCATTCTTGGGCATTTTTAGCCTTCTGAGGTCTAAGATCAGTGATGTTAAGTCAGTGAACAAGTTTGAATGGTGTGCGTCTATGGTGTGAATTTGAACATTTTTGAGTTATGACCACGATTAAAGTTTTTGTGGAACAATTTCAAATCTCGGTGACCTTGACCTGAAGGTTAAGGTCAGAAGTCAAGTTTTCTGAAAATCTTGTGTACGCGATGCCTCGAGAACGACGCGATCTGGGATGTTTAAATTCACACCATAGATGCATACTGTTCAAGCTAGACCCATCAAACTTCACACATGTGCACTAACTGTACTGATAGTGTCATCTCTGATGATGATTTAGACCTCAGAGGGTTAATCCACTTTGATAATTAGAAAACTGTACTGTGGGGGGACGCCTCATACAAACACAAAACTGCTTTTTGCATGTTTTTTCATGGTTATTTGTATGCATAGTTGTAAACATGTGTAAAACCTTGATAAAACCTTAAATAACAGGAAGACATGAAAAAAAAACCTTGAGATTTAGACAGATATTTGTGAGATTTATAAAAAGAAATGATGAGTCCCTTGGTCCCAATCAACAGTTGCTGCTTGATATTTGAAGAAAGAAAAAGCAAACATGTTTACATCTGACTAACAAAACTGTAAATTACTAAACTGGAAAACAGCCTCAGAATCGAGGCTCAGTAAGGATTAGTGTTAGTTAACCTTAAATTTAATGCAACAAAGCAATCCATTTTAATCTTAGTAGTTCCAGACTGTCTCTGCAGTAAATGGGCAGCCTTCAGAATCTGTTGGCCGAATGTGTTTTAATAACAGATGCAGCCGGTCCGAGTACAGCGACCTCCAGGGTGGAAAGGGTTACAGGCAGTTGTAGTCATTACATGTGACCCCCTGACCTTCCATGTTCATTAATGTCATGCCATCGTTACGATCCCGAGACTTCTTTTTCTGTATTCTGTGAGTGCTCTTACCATAGCATCAGCCAGCTTTCGAACACGCACTTAAAAAATGCACTTCTTTGCTCCCATTAAGCTCGAACTAAAAAAAAAAAAGGAGAGATTAATTGTGCCTTCAGAGCCGCTCTGCCTCTGAGACATATTTGAATACCTAAAACTCTAATCGGCAGTTAAAAGCTGTGTGAGAAGCAACCAAAAAACAAAACAAAAACAAAAGCATTAAGAAAAATAACAGCACCATGTAGTTCTAGCATTAATTAAGTTGATTGTGCCAGGGTTAGTTATGATAGAAGGTAATCTAATTTTTATTGTTAAAAATGGCATACAATCATTAAACACTTGTAATTAACAGGGGATACGTTGTGGGCAGACGACTTTTGTGATATAGCTGTTCTAATTCTTAAGACATGGAAAGAATTGTAATTGTTAAGATAAACACAACAAGACAAAGTACTCCTGTATTACATTACTTAATTAATTGATTGTGCCCATGCATTTTGCCTTAAACGGTTCCTCAGCTTTTATCACTAATCCAAGAACAGTTACGCCTAATTAGCTCTATCATCTGCCTTCCTGTGGTACACTCTGATTGGCTCTACATCTAAAGAATTGGGGCCAAATCAATTGGCGGGGATAGAGATCTTTGTACCTCAAAAAGCACAAAGACCAAGGTCCAGTCTCTAAGGCTTGGGTTTGGCAGAGATAATGCCACATCTTTATATCGCATTAGTTTCAATTCGTAGCATTTACAGATTCACAAAGGAAATTTATTCCCTAACCGATGATGTCTCTTTAGTCTGAGGACAGGTCCACCAGAAAGTGTCCAAGTCAAGCAATTAGGAGACAAAGTGCCAAGTGAAGCTGTTTTCTCCCTTTTGTTGTATTTGGATGTGAATAATTTCTTCAACTTAACCCCCCCACCACCACCACTACCACCACCACACCACACACCACACACACACACACACACACACAACTAGAATTACCGTGTGCTATAGCGGAGTGCTGCAGATAGGGAGCTGTGCAATGGCACCTTCTCTGCCTGAGTACAATTCCATCCCTCTTTCAAAATTGACAGGAAGAGACAGGTGCAAATTATGTCCACTTAACCATATTATAGTGTTAGTGCGGTGGTGAAAAAAGGGGCTGTTTGGTTCCCTCAATCATCATTTTTAATAGATGAAAGCTCACTCCATGTCTGGATTTAGAAGCGGGAGAGGTGTGTTCGTTCAGCCGGTGTGCTCAGAGCTGCACTAAGTGTAATGATGACCCGCATGGCAGAAAAAGGCAGCGCAGACACTCTGGATATACACGTTCCTCCTTCACCTTTCCTTTATTTCTTTTCATTGTAGCTCTTTTAATAGACTATAAGAAATACATTTTTCTGTGCGCCGTACTGCCAGTGTGAATCATTTTGATCCAATAAAACTGTGAACTTTGTTTTCATTGGCTTTTTGAAATCATTTGTTATTATCATGCAATTGACCTTTTCCTTTACTGCGGCACAAATCTGTCCATTTGACTGTGTTGTACTCCTTTATATCTCCATAAGTCCTTCAAACAGGAAAAGCAAAATCTGTGTTGTTGGTGGGTTTTTTTTTGCATGTATAGTATGTGTACTGACTGCATAATTCTGATGGTACTGAAAGTCAAAAGTCTTTCTCTTTTAAACATGCCAAAGTGCATCTTACCCTGACTGAAAGTCAGAATACAACTCATAATTTAATTTTAGCGTTTGAATTCCGAGGATATGAATAATCATTTTTGCTCTTTAATTCTAACTTTGTAGACGGTGCCATTTAACGGAGCTTAAAAACAAGACCTTGGGAAGTGATTTAATGTGAAAATAACCTTGAAACAGTCAAGCTCCACACCCCTTTAATTTTACTTTTAGACCAACCTTGAGATGAATTCCTACTTTACAATTCAGCTTCTGCACGTAAGCTGCTGCTCCCGCGCCGCTGAATCCATCACTCCCCGCCATAACGCCTATCATTTCAATGTGTCACATATGGGATGGAGGGCGATACATAACCGTTACCTGCCATGTCAGGACATTGTTCATCACTCAATGTGAGTAGTGAGAGCCGTTCATTCTTCTCTGCATCTCCCAAAAAAACAAAAATCAAAAACATAAAACAAATGGGGGTGCCCTGTGCTTTTATGTTCCTCACACGTCCCTGAGGCTGGTGGGGAATTAGTACTAATGAAATAGCAGGGAGGGAGCTGCAGGCTTTGTGGTAAATGTGTAGGGGGTGAACAAGCCTGTAGGGGACGATAGCTTTTGTCTGAGAGCGTTCGTTGGTTTTCTTCAAATGAGCCAAATGAGCCCAAAGTGAAAGAAGCGCTCTACAGTATGTCGAATCAAGCTCTGCGGCAGGGCCCCGATCTGCTCTACAGGTACAAGTCTGTCAGCTGTCAACATTGCACTCAACGTTTCCTTCATTATTTTCCGTGTGTTAAGATAAGAATAGCGCCCCTTGGTATTAAATCAATTATCATCTATTTATGCCCCGTTTGTTGCACCTCAGCAGAGAATTCAGTGAATGAAATGTAATTAAGTTGAGGGGGTCTGAATGATATTATGTTTCTCATATTACATATCAGATTTGGTATTCTTTTTTTCCTTTGTCTATGTTTTGTAGAGATAATACTTTTTTTTATATAGCTCAAGTGATTTCTACCACAAAGAAGCTACTGTGCAGTATGCAAGAAGATATCAAGCAGTATGTTGTTGAATTTATGTGATAAGTTAAAGAAGATTATGCTATTTTGTGGCTTGATGAGAGAGCTTCTTTGCTGTGAGACTGAACCAATTACATTTCAAAGCAGGAGGATTAAGCGAAATTTCAGCTTAAAGAAAGGAAAAGTAATGTCTCGATATTTGTAACACTTCTTATTTCCAAGCATTTGCCAGTATAAGCATTTTAAGTGAGAGACAGATTAAAGTATAGAGATGATAAAGGAGAGGAAATTAACCCTTTGGGCTTAATTAACATTTTCTAGATTAGCATAATATTCTCCACTGGGATGTCACTTCCTCTTTAGCTCTTTTTAAAAAAAAACAAAAAAACATCAAAGCTGAATTGGCTCTGAGATATCCCAAGCCTCCTAATTTAGTGAGAAGGATGTGGACCTCCTGGACCACCACTAGAAAAAATCAATGAGGGGATAATGAGGAAGAGGAGGTGTTAAAGGCTCCAGAAGGTCCTGCATTGGGAGATTATTACTCTAATGTCACTTCTTCAACAGCTTGCACTGCCCACTGCAAATTTATCATTCAGTAATTTTTCAGGCAAGAGAGACTTTGCGTTACGGATCTCATCGCTTTTACCATCGAGGACAGCAGGCAGCACACTCTCCCTCAGGAATCTATTGAATTTTGGGAGCCAAGTGTCATTGCTTCATCAAATTACAACGCTAAGAGTTGGATTCATACCGACACTGAATATATGTAGTTTTTTTTTTAACTGTAAGTCTTTCTCTGCCTACTGAGGCAGAGATTATGCATTTACTGGTATGTCAGAGTGATACCAGCTGGTCATCCACATCTGATGTGATGGAGATGATGTAGCTAGATTGATTCATCAGTACTAAGCTGGCTGCTTAAGAGCAGCCAGCCTACTTTTTTCTCAAATGGTCAAATGGAAAGTTTGCATGAGTCTGATTAACTTACACTACAAAAATGTACCCTTTAAACCCACATACCCATCTCTTCCCTGTGAATTGTGTACAGTGTTGCTATGCTGGAGCATTACTGTACACATCTCTGGGCTGGTTGTCTGGCAGTTTGATTACATTAAAAAAAATAGGATGATTGAAAAAGAAACTATTTGATTCAAATTAAGGAATTTATGCAACTCGAGTCTCACAGTCCCTCCGCAGGACATTTTTTAGAAGTCATAAACCAAAAGCCCAAAATTTCCCCATTTTATATGCTAAGATAAGCTACCTAAAGGTCTCCTTGCCTGCTAACTTTGTAGCTGACATGTAGACAAGAGCAGGAATCTTGTAGTCTCACAATGGTGAAAAAAACATTTTTAAGGTAATTTCCACTTCCTATCTTTTTGTTATTTTGAACTACTAGTCAACATAACATTGATTTAAACAGTTTCTTTAGAGACACAAAATTGTAGCAGCTATTCTGCGCATTGTAGTTGTAGTGAATCTTATATAAATGCAGCATTTTACTGAACCATACAACTCGGGTACCTTTTAGTGTTTTCAAAGTTTTTTTTTTTATTTTCCTTGCACTTTATTAGTCCTAAACGTACAAAAACACACCAGAATGTCGGTTGCACACAAACTGTTCCTCACTTAAAGGAATCAAAGATAATCCCCTTTACAGTGAAGCTATTCTTTGCTGATAAAAGAAATAATAGCAAAAAAATAAAGAAAGAATCCACAGTTCTGAACGATCACACACAAGATTTTTAGACTTAAAATTGATTTGGAATAGAAAATATTAAATTGCACTACTATTGACATTTTTACACAGTCTGTTATTATTGTCCTTGGTTTCAAACTGTGAGTTTAAATTGCTTCAAGATGCTCTAAGCTAATTGATTTTGGCATGAAAGCAGATTGAAAGGCATGAAAAATGTGCACAAAAAAAAGAATAGATATTAAAAATCTAAATCACCTGTCTTCTAATACCTCCCCGCAGATCATTTGTGACAAGTGCAACTCAAATCCACTGTCTTGTCTGTCACACAGCTTTGACACTATAGACCAAAAAAAGAGGCTCCTGTTACAAGATGATGGTGCGTAAAGAAGTATCCAAACCTTTGTGCAGTAACAGCTTGTTGGCCTGTTAAAGACATCTCATTTAATTATTGTCATTTTGTCTACAGTAAGTTGTGATATTAGCTGTAATTTGAATCCTATTTGTTATTATTATTTTATTGTTTTGTTAAATTCACAGCATTAATATATAGCAAACTGGCCATCTGAGTTGCCGTTTGGAAGGCAAACACCCACAGATGTACAGACAACTACCACAAGTTTGGAAACAAAGAAGACTTTGTTCCCCTATGATTTCTGTGAAGATTTATGGATGTTAAAAGATTAATAGATAATGATATCCTCAGAGTGTAAGCCACATTAATTCTAAAGCTATGTGTGTGTAATGTCTCTTTGTTTTGCTTTGTCTGATTTGTGACTCCCAAGAAAAGGTGCAAGTCGGATGCAAATTTCAGCTATTAGATTTAAATGACCCTAATCATCTCCATAAGCGATGTCACAGTCACTGCTGCAGGTCCACCTGCTAATTGTGCTGGCGAGTGAGCCAAACCAGTGAGCTAAAATACAACAGCTAACTTTCTGTTGCATGCTCTTGTGCTTTTCACCTTGCAACAATTTTGCCTTCTTATCTCTCCCTCTACGCCTCTTCTGCAGCTCTCCCCACCTTTGAAAACATATACCTGACCTCAGTTTGTGCTGTTTTTGTGTGCTCTATTTATCCATTCATCCGTGGAAGTGTTAACATGAAACTTTTGCCGCTGATTTGAGCTCAGTCACATGGGGCCTTGCAATTACATGTTCTAATTTAGTGAAATCCCAGATGCTAATGCTAAGCAACCTGCCAGAAAGGAAAGAAGAAAGAAAAGAAAAACACCTTTTGTTTCTTTATAGAATCCCAGCGCACAGTTCAAGACTCGGGTAATTTTTTGGCAGGATCTTAAAACATTAAAACAAGAGTGCATAAAATGTAGATGGGGGTTTATATTGCGTAACTGTACAGCAGGCTGGCATGCAGCAGTAACCATCTCATTTTAATAGAAGACAACTTGGGTTCATCCCCCAGCAGATAGTTGACTCAAGCAGTTTTTCACATAAAGACAGAGGCATTAGGTGAAACTTTGTTAACATCCCAGTTGGTCTCAGCAGGTGCCCCTGATTGCTCAGTGCCTACACAGTGCACAGCAGATGAGTGGATCTAATTGTAGCTCTGTTGCTCTATATGTCAGTAAGCCAACCTATAGCACTGACTGTTGGCAGTATTAATATCTCAGCACTTCCACTTACTTATTTAGCTCTTCTATTATTACATTTCTTGGTCCAGGACCTTATAACTTACTTTTCACCCAACAGCAAAATCGGACTGTTGGCTTGCCACAGGACTGCAGTAAAGCCTTGCCACTGATGCCAGGGCTGCTGAAAAGGCTTGTCCTGTCCTGGGTGCTGAGGACATCCACAGATTTGAGGAGATGTTATCCATCTCAAGGTGAGAGATGCACCCATCTTCTGCCAAGTCAGGGTCAGCCTGATTGGCTGATGTAGGAGGATGTGAAGCCTCAAAAGGAGGCGATGCTGTTTGTCCTCTTTCCTGCCAGCAAGCTTCGCAGTCCAGCTGGTCTGTGCAGAGCTGTCTGCTGGGTCTCTGTATGCAGCAATCAGCTGCACTGGGAATTCAAAGCGCTGCCTCCTCTAGGTACATGATTGATGCATGATGATGTACATGATTGATCCAAATAGTCACTAAGTGAAAATATCCGGTGTAATTACATCTGGTGTGTGAAACTGCACATGGAATCAATTTCTGTATTTACGCATGATTTTAAGACCTTAACCTTTTAGCGTCCACAGGGCTACCAGTGACCTGTCTAGGGTTAGGGCTGGGCTTTGTTTAACCTTCTGAGGTCTAACTCATCATTGGGACAGCCGAAACTTAATAATCCTGTATTATAAGTATATGTAATTTTTGTGATTTTTCTAAAAAAATTTCCCCAAGTCCAAGACAGTCAGGGTACAAAAAAAATCAATCATTCTGACAAAAATTAAAAAGTATTAAAAAATGTTTGATTGCCTCCAAAACAACTCCAAATGAACTCCCTTACATTTTGACTTTACATATTTTCTTTAATAATATTTTAGAAATGACAGAAGTGCTATACCACACCCTTAACCCTAACTTTAGTGGGATTGCGGGTGACCTGAAGCATGTTTAGAGGTTGAAAAAGGTGTTCTTATAAGAGGATGCTTCACTGTGAACTTGAGTGACATCCTATCCTTTTCCCATAGGGTTTAATATGATGCCCCCCTCCCCCTTTGCAGGCCCCAGTCAAGTTCTTCCACACCAAACTCGCTCATTCATGTCTTTATGAACCTGCTTTGTGCAATGGTCATGTTGGAACAGGAAGGGGCCATCCCCAAACTGTTCCCACAAAGTTGGGAGCATGAAAATATCTTAAATTTCTTGGTATCCTGAAGCATTAAGGTTTCCTTTCACTAGAACTAAGGGGCCGAGCCCAACTCCTGAAAAGCAAGGTCACACCATAATCCCCCCCTCCACCAAACTTTATACTTGGCACAATGCAGTCAGAGAAGTACCGTTCTCCTGGCAACCACCAAACACAGACTCATCCATCGAATTGAATTGTGATTCAGTGTGCAGTGTGCTTTACAACACTGCATCCCACTCTTTGCGTGGCACGTGGTGATGCTTGGATGCAGCTGCACATATGTAGAAACCCATTCCATGAAGCTCTCTATGCACTGACCTTGAGCTAATCTGAAGGTCACATGAAGCGATGGACTCTGCAGAAAGTTGGCGACCTCTGCACACTATGCGCCTCAGCTCCGCTGACCCCATTTTGGGATTTTATGTGGCCCACCACTCTGTGGCTTTGTTGCTGCCATTTTCAATCGATTCCATTGTTATAATACAACTAACAGTTGACTGTGGAATATATAGTGGTGAGGAGATTTCATGAGTAGACTTGGTCTGCAGGTGGCATCCAATCACATTAACACACTGAGCTCCTGAGAGCGCCCCATTCTTTCACAAATGTTTGTAGAAGCAGTTTGCATGTCTAGGTGCTTGATTTTATCCACCTGTGGCTACGAAAGCCGAGAGCGGCCATGGTCCCTATAAACTTTTTTCCGATGGTTTTCCCGTGATAACGAGATAAATAATGCGTTATCTTGGGAAAACGAACTTTTTCTCGTGATAACGAGATGATTACCTTTTCTTGAATGGTCATAATCAGTGTTCCTAAAACCTTGCCAAGAATGGACTCGAGTTGAAAATGGCAGATGGCATAGATGAACGCATCAGATTGTACTTCTCTCGAGG
>VUQK01034245.1:8365-27465 GCA_015106715.1 Bujurquina vittata
GAATGTAGATCTCTATAGCAACAAAACCAATCGGGAATTCCACATGTTATTTCCCCATGTAGTCGCACTCCCGTTGTTCAGACACAACTTCCGCTGAAGTACCATAAGTTTTTTTATTTATTCTCATAAGCTTTTTGTAACTTGTCAGCTTCTGATAACTGCTGGTTAATTCTGGCGTCGTCACAGTCAGAGTGAGAGATTGCTGTGATGCGCTCACATAAACGTGCAGCACCAAGGCGCACTCTACTGGAACAACCAAGTATTGTAACTTAAATTACATAGACTGGCTTAGTAGCCCAATGCTTCATATGGGTTACACATTTTATTGCCATCTATTGACAAAGTTTCTTTGAGTGGTTACAGACTTGTTACCCAATGTTGACACAACAATTTCAAAGACAACGAAATTTCAAGTTCATTGACAAATGGTCACAATAATTTTAGATGTGCTGTGGTCTCCAACAACCATCTGTTGTAGTGTGACTGTAGCATATACTGATTTAAAAAAAAACATAACAGAAAGGAAGATCTTGCTAGCTGTGATTCACAGCATTTGCAGTTTATATATGTCATTAAAAAAACTCTCAAAAATTAATTTTGTTAGTTTTTTATCTACTTGGATTCCTCCTTCAAACAGCAACTTTAGTGTTTTTTGTATTTTTCTAATACAATGCTGGTTGTTTGGAACGGATGGAGAAGTGGGTGAAGAATTATATAAAAATAGGAGCACAAAACCTAAGATCCATGTAAACATGATGCCAAAAAGAAAGGGAAATACAAATTAAAAAAAAAAATCTTAGAATGAAAAAAGCCACTGCTAGTGATGATTGAGCAGCTATTTTCAGTTAAATCTTGAATTCAGTCAAAACATTTGGACACATATTCCCTCCACATCCCTCAGAGTGAGCTCATATTAGTCCAAAACAAACCTCTCCAGAGCTTCGATTTACTCCGAACATCCAGCTGACGCTGACATTTGACAGAGCTCTGATGTGGACGTGAGGAGTCTGTGGTGTATTATTACAAAAACACGGCCAACTCCACCAAATGCTCTGAGGTTTAAAAGCGCTCGCGACATGCAGTGCTGTTTCCCACCACTCTCCTAAAACTCCTTTCATAATATTGTCCCAATCAAAGTGCCATGTTACTATTGTAAACTAGACATTTTGAAGTGTCATTCCCTGTCCCCACAATATGTTCTGCAACTTTCTACAGCTTGTCTAATTTTCATAAAACAGAAGTTGGGGAACTGACAAATGTGCCATTAACATTGGAAAAAGAAAGAGGCCTTGTCATCTAAACCATTATAATATAAATATTTGATTACAACATAAAAGGTCTCTCTTGTAAGTTAGCCTGGCCATGCATACAAAGAGGGTCTTTAAGTCTTAGTGTGGCTGTACACCACAGTGGGTCAAATCATTTTTGATCAGCATAAAACCAATGTGTTCTTTGGTGTTCATTAAATATTAACAATGCTTTTGCTAAATCTTCTAATCTGCACTGATTACTGTGGTATAGATCCTTGAAATCTGTGCAAGTACATTGCGCCTAATGAGGGCCTAACAGCAGAATTGGAAAGTATTGATCAATTTCCACATTTTGTGCTGCTCTTGCTGAGAGACTGTGTTACAAATACACAAAGAAATGCAATACACACTGATGAGAACATCAAGATCTGAGAAGTGCTCTCAGTCTAGCAAATTTGATTTTTGAAAATGATCAGAGTAGCCAGAAGAAGAATAGAAGTCATGGAAATCATTATCAGATCATGGTCAGGGAAAAAACTCTCATTAGCTCTCAGAAAGGAAAAAAAACCCAAAACTTCTGGGACAATTTAATCTTTGAAACAACTTGTATCTTTTTGGTGATGGTCTCTTAAAATGTACCAACATCATTGCTCAAATATGCAGAAACCAGAAAGCTTTGTTACCTCTTATTTCCAACCTTGTTATCCTTTAATTTTACATCCGTTACCCCTCAGTTACACCTTACTGTAGTTACAGATTAGCTGCACTAATCTGTAACTATAAAGTTACATATTTGTGTTAGCTACACCAGACCAAGTTACCAGAAGTTAAAATAAAGCACTAAATATGTGGTTTAGATAACAATGTTAAACCCTGATTTTTTTTTTAAAGTGTGTGAATTTCAGAGTTGTTTCTAATCAATTGGATACAAACAGTCCAAGTGAATGTTACTAACCAGCCACTTTGTTACTAGATTAACTAAAGTAAACTCTCTAAATTTGCACCTTTATATCACTTCAAATGGAAAATGTGTTGGTTTTGCTCTGATGGAAAAAAAAAATCACTTGAGGATTTGGTGGTGTGGTTGTTAGTACTGTCGCCTGTCCGGGATTCAAATCTGCGCCCAGCTGGGGGCTTAGGGGTTAAGGTTGGGGAGTTTGTGGAGATTGCATGTTGTCCTTATGCCTGCACAGGTTCTCTCTGGGTACTTCAGCTTCCCTCCAAAGACCAAATACAGGTTAGGTTAAAAGGTGGAACTAACTTGGTCACAGGTGTGAACATGAGCATGAATGGTACGAGTCTCCCTGTGATAGACTGCTAAATTGTCCACAGTGTATCCCACCTTTTGCCCTATGACAGTTGGAGTATGCTCCAGGCCCGTTGCAACCCAGAATTGGATAAGCTGGGGAAAACAATCTGTGATGGACATTGATCACTTATTATTTACATTTAATACATAATTTAAAAGACAGCTAACAACGACCTACCTGCGATTTTTTTTCTTTAAATCTGTTAAGGTTTGTGTATAACACCCAGACAGTGAAAAAATATGAAGCTACTTTGGTTTACCAAGGAAATAAATTAAAGTTATAGTTAGAAAGATGCAATTTATGATTAAATACTAATATTAGCTTGGGACAACAGCCTATACAGTACTAACTGTAGCTTTAAAAATACCCCAAAACAGACTTTCTTTTGCTGAAAGAAATCCAGGCACGCTTCACAGTCTGAATGACTGTGGTGCTCTGCTTAAAGGTTGAAAGAGTTGCCCTCTAATAAATTTCTCTGCAGTGGCCAAAGTCTCCAGCTCATGAATAATAAAGGGGATGCACTGATCCTATTTTTCACTCAGACATCCACCTCATCTACCATTTGACACTGCAATATCGCTCTCAAAAGAGCACACCAGCAGAAGCTGTGTCTCAAACCTGCACACTGCACATTGGAGTCACATCTAAATTAGTTTTCATTAAGGTGTCACACGCTAGGCTAAGTGAATGCTAATTCATTCACTTTAAAGGACCGAGTCTTCTTGTCTGGCGACTTTATAAAGTCATAGATGTAAGAAGAGAAAGCACGGTGAAAGAGGTATAAAGGAAGTCAGCTAAATGATTCAGTAGCATCTGAGGCTTTTTTTTAAAACTTTATTCCTCCTGCACTCAGACCCAAGCTTAAATGAATGTTTATAGAGTTTATAGAGACCAGCGTTTGAGCAGGCTTTGGTTGCATGCAAGTAAACCATCCATTTCAAGAGCAAAAGGAACACATCCCAAAATGCAATCGTTAAATTGCCGGCTATTGTTTAACTCTGATTTTAACTTTTTGAAACACAAGACTGGCTCTTGGAACAGAAAAGGGTATTGGCCTAGAACACTAAAGCTGAGGGGTTCCCAGGTTGATTTCAATAGAACTGACCACATCATGCACAAATGTTTGCCATGGAAATCATTCAATTCACTATACAGTCATGCCTAATCTTTCCCCACTCATCTCTCCAATGTACCTTACGATACTGTAAAAAAATAAATACAATACTGTGTAAAATCAGATGCAGCACAAGTAACACAAGAGCAGAGTTTGATTCAACACATGCACTTTCTTCAGGGAAAAAAAAGAAAAGGATTTCTACAGAGCAGCCAAAAGTTTTAAAAGGTCTGCCATCTCATTATAGCTCCATCAATACCCACAGACACTGCTATATGAGGCTGGGTTCCTTATCTGACCATATCCTGAGAGTGAGGTTGAATATACAATGTGTATAAATACTGTATGAAGCTATAAAGCACCTTGTCTAAGCGGGTCATAAATTACATGTACACATTAATTCTCACACTGATATCAGCTGAGTTATGAGCCTGTGGCTCAAAGTGGGGAAAAAAGACACCACCATCATGCAACCCTTACAGCTAATACATGATGAATACTTTAGCTGTGAGGGGGCTAAAATAGCTTTGCAGAGCAAAGTTTGGTAGTGACAGAGCCTGCACTGACTGCACAGTGATGTAAATATGGAAGCAGCATTAATGGGCAGGCCTTGGGGGTTCAGACCAATGATTTTGCTTAAAAGGGCACTAGATGTAAGTAGCATGATCCCAGCTGATGGAGAATGACGTGCATCTTTAAAACTAATAAGAGCTTGTGTAGCTAGCTTTAACAATAGAACAAGCAGAAGGATGTGGGTGGGGTCAAATTGAATCCAATTTTAATTATTGGAGAAGAAGAACATTATGGAAAATTTGAAGATTAATTTTGTTCAACAGGTGGTACTAGTTACACTAAATGAAGTAGGTATAAAAACGCAGCACTTACTGTGAAACAGATTGAATTGCTCAGTGCCTGCATTTTAAATCTGACCTCACAGCTGGCTACAACAAAATAAGAAACACATTTTAATTCACCAATTACTGTAAAAGTAGAACAGTTAAGGTTTATCACACTGTTGAAGCAGCTGTGGCTCAGGAGGTAGAGTGGGTCGTCTACCAGTTGAAAGGATGGTGGATTGATTCTCCATTGATTCCAGTCTGCATGTCCCAAGTTGCCTAAAGACACCTCTTGAATGTTAGACAAGGCTTATAGAAAAAGATTCCTTGTAGCATATGTGAATGTGAAGGAGGCTTACAGTAGGAAACACTTTGAGTGCTCAGAGTAGAAAAGTGCTGTATAAGTACCAGTTCATTTACCATCCACATCTGCTTCCGACCTGCAGCCTATCATCCAGCCTCCGCCTCAGTCTGCAGACTTCACCTCCTCACTTCTTTCCATAGGCCTAAAACCTGCACCTGCTCTGCACAGCCAGTAACCCAACCAACACTCTGATCCACTCTGCCTGGCTCAACATCCCATCTGCAACCCAGCACTAATTATTCATCTTTTATCCAGCCACAGTCCCACTAAATATATATCTATCAATCACATCTAAGTAGCTCTGGCTCATGTTTTAGCAGCCTTCATATCAAAATGCATGTAAACAATATGTGTTGCTAGGCATCCCAGCATGCCACAACTGTTATTTTATATGTGTACTGAATTCATTAATCCAGTTGAGAAAATATCTCTCTTGCTTTGTACACTGTGCTATCTAAGAGAGGTACTGTTTGGACTTGTGGCTCCATTTCTCGGTGAATGTATGGATTTATTAATTATGTATAACTATAGCTTGCAGTCAGCAGTGAAAACAGGATTTGTAAGATGGGGAAACCCCACGTTCTGGTGAAGTGGTGCAGCGATAAAAAATTACTCAACTATTACTCAGTCACAGTTGTTTTATTTGTGGACAGGCTGTGATCAGCTGACCTGCTCTGCTGTTTCTCTGAGGTTTACTGCTCTTCGTGGACTCAGCTAGGTACATTCTGCAATATATACAAGCAGGTGTTACATGAACTAGCACAGCTACTTTCTAATCCCGAGCCACTATGAAGCTAGCATTATGGTGGAATCAGTGGTTAACAGGACAAAACTGCGTGCGCAGAATATGCAGTTAATCTCTAAACAAATTTAAACATTTGTCCACTTTTTCCACAAGTCAGACTTTAAAAGCTTTTCCCCCTAGAAGTTTATATATAAACACAGTCTTCTTCATTTTATATTCATAATTCTTTCAGTGTAGTCTTTCCTATAATGTCTGTGCTAAAACCCAGGAATGAACCTAGCAGTGAGCGTGGATACCATAGTTTGCCCTGCATCAGTGCAGTTTAGTTCATCACTGCAAACTGTACCACAGTGCAGCAAACTACCTAGTTTATGCTGCAATTAGTAACCTAACCCAACACAAAATTATTGTTTGTCATTTCATTTGTTGTCATAGATTTCTCAGTATGAAATAACCAGATTGCTTCAGCCCCACATGAAAAACCCATGTACTGTCTAATTAAAAGAAGCTTTAAATTTACACTTTATCAAATATTACTTGCTGAACAGTCCTCATCTTTGACAATAATCGCTTTCTTATATCTTTCAAAGTAAAATTCACACATTTGTTTAAGTCCCCGCTAAATACAGCAACTGTACATTTAGCCAGCAGACACATGGTGAGCCCAACTGCACCCAGTCAGTTTGCTTGTTGAGGTTTTTGAGCCTTGCAGAGATAGCTAGATGCTAAAACACTGCAAGTGTAACTTTACTGACATCTGCATGCATGAGTGCGTCACAGGGATGAGGAGGAAAAAAGGATGTGTGCAGGCGGGACCTTGTACTGCCTGTCTCCATGGCAGCACAGGAAAAATGATCTTGCCTGACAGTATTTTGTATTAAACTGCCTATCAGATTTAATTACTCGTTAACCGAATGTGCCTGAACACTGTTCATGTTCATTCTGGCCGTGTTAAACCCCGGCTTGGAGTACTGTTTTAAATATAAATACAATGCTGTGTAAAACTTTGTATGATTTTATGCCTGTCCGTCACAATTTACATGACAGATCGGCAGATATTTTCGGAGAGCCAAATGCCCAAGACTGAAATGCCATATTTCATACACCGCGTATAGTATACTCATGGAAGTATCTGCATTCTGACACACTGAGATACATTGGAGAAGCTGGAAGAAAACACATTTTCTTTGTTTTTGGTTAAAAAATATGTTTTAAAAACAATTTCCAAAGCCAAAAGCTCATTTTAAACAATAACCTCCATAAAACCAAAGCAAGCCAAGATATTCTCATTTTCAGTATCAAGCTCTAATCAAAACACACGAAGGTACACTCCATGATGTGCAAATTATGCTTATTATGTGCAGAATCTCTCAAGTGCCTCATTAAACGTCTAATCAATTTCCCAATTAAACAGCTGCTAATCTTCTGCTGTTTGAATGTTCAATTAATTGACTAATTGTTGCAGGAATATTATTCAAGTGTTTGAAGTTAGTTTTATAAAGGTACAAGTGATGCACATGCTTCCATTTAACCACCATTAGGTTGTTTTTTTCCCCTCCCCTTCAGTAGAGGGATGGGAAGAAACCAATGACAAGCTGAAATGACATTTGCCACAAATTCCCCGCAATCAGACACAATACGTTCCTGTCAGCTCCAGCACCCCGACAAAAGAGAAGAAAGAGAGAAGGGGAAAAAAGGAGGGGGGGAGAAGGCATTGATAAATGAGGAAAAATGTATTGTTCCTGTTTTATGGGCTGATGAAAAAAAGGCGAGACAAGGTACAAGGCAGACTCTGCTACGATCAAATTACAGGGAGCAGAAAAACAAGTTGGAATTGCAAATCAGTATATCTTGGATTATTTTCTGAATGCTATCTGAAAGAATATTAGTCTCTTCCCCGCAAGAGAAACACTGCTTGCTTTGCTTTTTTAGAAAAAGCTGGAAATTCTGAACCATGTTCAGGCCACAATTTCAAATGTGTCTTCAATCCACCGCGCTATGACATAAAGTGAGCTGACCAGTCTCCTGTAACAAGCTGAAAGTGGGTGAGAGATCTGATGCCACATTTAATTGACTTACCGAACAGGCTGACTGAGCACACATGCTCTGGTTTTCCCAACCAGCTTCCCCTGCCCATACACAGCTTACAGTACACTGTCATTCTACACTGAACTCCGATGCACTGTGCATCATTCAGCAAGTTTCGACTGGACTTTTTGAACTTTGCAGTGTTTTTGGTCCTGTAGTTCAGTTCATCAGGGTAGGTAAGAACAGTGCAGTTTGCAGACAATCGGAGCGTACAGACATCCTCAGATCCAACTACTCTTTCTCTTCCAAGGTAAATGTAGTTTCTTGGGGCAGAGACAATAATCAGAAATCAAACATAAAGCAGGGAAACAATTCAAAAAGGAAACAGATATTGACCTTTGATATGCACTGAAGACTCAACGTAAAGGTGTAGCAGAAGAAATAACCACAATAAAACCGCAGTGTTGATTACATGACACCAAATCTGTTACGTGAACTATTCAGGAACCCAGTGAGGGTTTTGTAAAGCAGACCTTGTTATTTTCCAACTCCATAATGTGAAATAAAACATCTGTGACATCTAAATTTTGGTCCTAATGTAAAAAAGGAGAAAGTGTTTTTCAAAAGCTTTCAAAGTCTTGATTGGCAGAGGTTGTCTGCTGAGTATTTAATGTGTAACCTCCTTGTTTTGGCATTTTGCATCTACTCACACAACCACCCTGCAGCCCTCTATACATACTAGAAAACACTATTTTTCATGTTGCGAGCTGAAATCTTCAAGGCTGCAGAAGACTCAGAAATTGGATGCACTGTACAGAGTGAACTCTTCTGTTTATATTTTCTTCAGGAAGCCTGAGGAGAAGCACTGCAAACTGCACACGTAAACAAAACTGCTTCAGACGCCACCTTCAATAAAAGAGGAAAAGAGAACTTGGGTGAAAATGGAATGGCTTGCACATAGAAACCTTCAGTGCAACCAAAGGTAACCAAATTATCTTCTGGATACTAAATTGCCTTTGGCTGGCACTGTAAATCGGAGTCCATTCAGAACTAAAAATTTAAGGTGTGTATGTTTGACCACTACTATAAGAGCGGTAGCAATGTGCAATGCCTCACCTTGCATGTGCTGTAAGAGCAGTAGCAATGTGTAATGCCTCACCTTGCATGTGCTCAACTCTCCCTCAGCTGAAAAATGATATTGTAAAAATATGAACATACTTTGTGAAGTATTTACCTTTTTTTCTCCCAGGCTTTGCCATCTTTATTAACATGGATTTTCAAGTTTTTAATTTAGTGGAATAATCAGCAAAACAAATGTGGTATTGGCTTTTGTAGTCACGCAAAAAAAAAAAAAAGTCACTAAAAGAGAGCCCAGAAATACAGTACTTGGCCTCTTATAGGAAGGATAATCAAAATGTTCTTCCAATAGTCATATTCAAATTATAGACAAGACCTGGTTGAAATTTGCCTCCAACTTTAAGGTCATCTTCTCATGCTCTGACCGCTTCCTTCATGGAGGCTATACTGTATTGCTAAAAGCATTCACTCACCCATCCAAATCACTGAATGCAGGTGGTCCAGACGCTACCATGGTCAAAGGCATATAAAATCAAACACCTAGGCATGCAGCCTGCTTCCAAGAAAGAATGGGAAAGAATGGTCTGCTCTTAGGAACTCAGTGAATTCCAATGTGATATCGTAACTTGTCCAGTCGTGGTGGACTTGGCAACTTTCTGCACAGTCAGTTGCTACAGACCTCCAAACTTTGTGCTCTTCACATTAGCAAGAAGAGTGCGTAGACAGCTTCATGGAATGGGTTTCCATGGCTGACCAGCTGCAGCAGAGCCTTACATCACTAAGTGCAATGTAAGGCATCAGATGGACTCTGGATCAGTGGAGACGTGTTCTCTGGAGTGACAAATCATGCTGACTGTCTGGCAATCTGATGGACGAGTCTGGGTTTAGGTACATGTCTGACTGCTCTGACCCTTAGTTCCAATGAAAGGAACTCTTAATGCTTCAGCATACCACGACATTTTGCATAATTTCATGCTCCCAACTTTATGGGAATAGTTTGGGGATGGTCCCTTCCTGTGCACAAAGCAGATCCATAAAGACATGGATGAGTGAGTTTGGTGTGGAAGAACTTGACTGGCCTACGCCATAGAACATTTTTGAGATGAATTAGAGGGGGAGACTGCAAGCCAGGCCTTCTTGCCAAAAATCAGTGTATAAATGCACTTCTGGCCAAAAATTCCCATAAACACACTCCAAAACCTAAAGTGGAAAGCCTTCCCAGAAAAGTTGAAGCTCTTATAACTGCAAAGGGTGGGCCGACGTCACACTAGATCCAGCACTTGTGCCTCTGCAATAAGTGCTGGGTCTAACCTGAATATCCAAAGCAGAAACTCTTCTAACTGATTTTAGTTATAGTATGTCGGTTGCCGGTGAGAAACAGTGTGTCGGCTGTGCATTTTCAGTGTACTTTTTTCCAGATCATAATGCCATGCAGCAAAGTTCAGATTGTTTCTACTTAATGTTTTCTCATTGACCTCAGAACATTACAGATAGTCTGAGCTTGAGAGACAAATTCACAATTCGCAAAAAACATTACATCACCAAATGCAATGCAAAGATTTGAGCTCTGGGTCGTAGCCTTACTCATCGCTCATCACCAGTGATAATCTTCCACATCAAAATTGGGTCAGCTTGGAAGAGATAATGATGTTTGCTGTCTGCAGTGTGCAAGAAGATGACTTGATTTGATTGTTTTTTTGATTTTTTGGGCCCATTCATTGCACTATTTACATCTTAAAACAATTACATGCTGACTGACTCTTTGTTGGTCCGCACCAAATGATCAACTAGCACTGGACAATCCAGATCCAACAGGCAACAGTAAAAATTATATTGGTAAGAATGAAGCAAAACTGTAGAGCTGTTGACCAGAAAACCAACACAATAAGCTGAAAGACGTGACCAAGCACTGTGGAGCTGAGGATCATTGTTGTGTAGGGCAATAATTCTCTGTGGCTTTTCCACTACAAGCAACGATCAGATTTGGCATCAACTTTAAATCCTCTATTAGTATAAAAATATTGAATAATGCAGCTTAAGAAAAGAAAGCTGAAAATAGACTTTGTAAATTCTGAACTTTACTGTGAACATGCATCAAAGACGAACATGTCATAAGAAGTGTTTAAAAAATACTTAATGTAAGGAAAGATGGTGAAAACATTA
Source organism: Bujurquina vittata (assembly GCA_015106715.1). NCBI lineage: Eukaryota > Metazoa > Chordata > Actinopteri > Cichliformes > Cichlidae > Bujurquina > Bujurquina vittata. The sequence continues at coordinate 19,253 of VUQK01034245.1, forward strand.
GTAAATGCAAATAGTATAAAGCCCAGAATGAAGCTGTCTCTTTGGCTTACAAACACAAGCAGCTTACTGAGCTTTTGTCGAAGCTTAATGCAAGAAGCAATATATTTAAAATTGTGAGCAAAACACAAACAGTAGATCTACAGTACCTTATTCTGTTCCTGAATACTGAGTTCAACATCTGTTTATAGACACTGAAAAAGTTTGAGTTTGGAAAAGTAGGAAGAGAGGCATGTCTATGGTTTCGTGAAGGAAGGTGAGATGTGCTGCAGCCCAGGAATTTTGAGCATAGCATAACAAAACATTGCTCAGCAGGTTGTGAGGTTACGCGTCCTTTTCATGGGATTAAAAAACACTCACTTTAGAAATTGCAAGAATGTTAACTGTGCACATTTAAAAGTCACTAAAGAGGTCTGAGCTAGAGTGCAGAGCCTGTTGTCCACGCAGACCTGTCCTGATTGACACTCAACAGAGTGGAGTCAAGTGGGGTGGAGCACGACATAGTGCAAATCAAATAGTAGAGAGTAAAGGTCGGCAGTGTGTGATGGAGAGAGTTGAGCCTGCGCACACGATGAGTGATAGAGATTAAATTGAAGGGAAAGCTTCTGGGTATTGGAAGAAGGCAAGATTGATGTGGGCTGGAGAGAAAAAGCAAAGCAAGGGAGATGATGAGGATAAAGACACTCTCCTGATTTAAGTCCATTCTAACGAGGCACCCAGTTAAGTTTCCTGAACTACATAAATCTGTATTCAGCACTCCTCTTTGAGCAGAAAGAGTCTCTCTTTAGCCTTTTAAAGACATCATCCTGAGGGAATACAATATTGACTGGTTCCAGCGGGTGCTGCAAACACCCCATGCAGCATTTTGATCCAACCTCCAGACAAGATCGAGTTTCATTAGGTTTCCACCTCTCCTGGGATAACCCTTAAAGAAATGGACGAACTTTGAGGCTGGCTTGATCTGAGGGATACTTTTCTTTTTCTGAAGACAGCTTCTCAAAGGGACCAGAAGTTGGTCTTTTACAGGCTCATTAGACTGATTTGCTGAGAGTCATAAAGACAAGTCTTTATCAGGGTGACGGGATGGCTGTCTAGACGACAGTAAAGCTTTTTAAGAAAACTTAGAGATATTCAAGGAACATGCATAGCAGTGATTTCTCTTTGAAATGCCAGGACAGGTTACTGTCCTTCCCCTCTGAAATAACATAAAACAGATGATGTACACAAAGAGCAGGCATATATCTCTTAATCTCTTTCAAAGCTGTTTCATGCATAATTTCAGTGTTTTAGTTAGTGCGATGCAAATGTGCTTCCCCAATTGCTCCAAAGGCTTCCAGTGGAATTGTCACACTGCGGTCGATCTCAAAATGCTCTTCAACAGTGATGCACTTATCCTCTAACTCTTTACACTGCACACAAGCTCACACACAAAAAGTCCTTCATCACTCACCCTCCAGAATCTTTTGGCCGTTTCCACCCTTGAGCTTTTCCTACGAAGGCCCAGCGGTGGCCCAATTGGATGTTCGAACATCATTTTTGAAGCAGTCCGTGGCAGCTACTTAGCTCCTTGGTGGCTGCTAAGCTATGTGTTTTCTCTACCAGGGACATCACAGCTGCTCCTTCAGCAAACCAGTCTGTGCTTAGACAGCCCACCAGCCTTTTCCATTTAGGAAGCAGCTGCCACACCCAGAGCCATTACACTCTGTACTTCCCAGCAACTGCATGTAAACAAAAACAACCTCGAGTCCCTCCGTCTCCAAACCCTGCTGCATGGCCCGCACATTAACAGTCCCTAATGGAGGCCAGAGAAAGTCGCAGACCAGGATAAGCTTTCACTGTCTGCGCAGAGGCAACCTATGCCAGGAGAGTCTTTATAAGCAGCAAATTGACTTATTTAAATTTCATGATGCTAACCCTTATCACTACAATTAGAGAGCTTAAGCTAATGAGTAAGAGGAGGCTGGAGATATAGATGATGCGGGAGTGTAGTGGGGTGATGTAGGGTGAACTGAAGTAATTCGACACCTCTGTATGAGATGCTGCTGAGGGAACAATCAGTGCTAAATTGTTTATTCAGCCATTAGTGCTTAAGCATAGTGGGGTGCCCTGATAAGTAAGTGCCCGATTTCAGATCTTAAGACTGCAGCAGAGAGTATAGGTGTATGCATAATGCCAGCACTGAACATGTACAGCTGTGTACACTGAATACGTTATTTTTGAGGTTTAAATGTGTTCATCATTACTGCTACTCTAGGGAGAAAAGCTAGCTAGATATTTAAATGCTGCTGCCTGTGCTAGTTGGCAGCAAATATGCTAGTAGCTAAAACATATTAATCTTATTTTATTAATGTATAACAGCAGTTATCTGCTCAAAGATGCCACGGGCCACTAACTGGGGCTGCAGCCATGACAGACGACTGCAAGCACCCACCTCTCTCTGTGTGAATGGAAGCCGTACAAGAGCGAAGGGGAATGTAAACAGACGACAGCCGTGATTTGATTAAGGAGGAAGGTGAGTAATGGTTCCATATAGCAAGTCCTAAAATATGCACACAATATCTGTTTGGCCAATGTTAAACTTCTTCCATTAAAGTAGGTATGTTTTTAAAAAATGTTCTTTCTTTCCAGTTATGAGTCTTAAACCTGTGCAGAAAGAAAGAGTATGGAAAAAGATACATTGTGATACCAAAACCACACCAATAGCATTAATGAAGTTACAGCCGATTAACTACTCCTATAGCATGCATTGTTTTAACATTGTGATCTATGGAAAATTGTGATCTTAAAAGTGGATTGCACATGGAAAAGTTAAATCAAATCAATTTTATGTATACAGGGCCAATTCACAAAAAATAGTCGCATCAAGGCGCTTTGTATTGCAGGTAACACTACAATACTGCAGAGAAAACCCAACAGTCAAAATGACCCCTATGAGCAAGCACTTGGTGACAGTGGGAAGGAAAAACTCCCTTTTAACAGGAAGAACCCTCCATCAGAACCAGGCTCAGGGAGGGGCAGTCATCTGCTGCGACCGGTTGGGGCTGAGGGGAGAGAGAGAGGACAAAAGACACACTGTGGATTACACAGCACCAATCATGGCTTAGTCATAAGTAAATTAACCAAATCTGGTTCATTCAAAAATTTAAAGCAATTGCTCAAACTGCACACAAAATGTGTCATAACCACATCATTGTCATAAACTAGACTTCCGAACTATTAACACCAAACCTCAGTCATCTCAAATAATAGATAAAATCAATATAAAAGCAATCATTGCAGCATTGAATTTTTTTTTATCTCATAACCCTGTTCAGATGCAGCAGACATAATTAATCTTAGCAAAAGCCTATATAATAATAATATTTTCAGTCTTGTCAGGAAGTCATCTCTCACAATGCCAGAGCCAATAAAATATGATAAATGGTCTTTTGATATCTGTTGCAGTCATCATTAAATTGCCTGCATGCATATGAGGTGAGGCTCTTCACATTTTCCGTGAGTCGAGCAGACACTTGCTTTTGCAGGATAACTGCGTGTGTTTCTCAACTATATTAAGTGATGAGACAGAAATTGTGTGCATCTAAATGTCGGCAAGAGTGGGTGTGTACACAACTGTAATAGCGGCTGCTTGGGAACGTCTTGATCATAGTTATTAATGAAACTCCCCCACACATTCACTCAGGCCAATCAGATTTGCATCACCTGCCCACACATGAATAAATGCTTAAAACAACATCAGTCTTAATTAAAGCCTAAGCAGCTGATGCTGCAGAGTCTAAAAACTAATAATGTATTGCATGTGTTAACACTTTAGATTTTGATTTGAATTTTTAAGCTTTATAAGGGACTCTCATGAGGGTAATCGTGACAACAAAACACAATTTAATAAATAATTACTAAAGCTCTTCAAAACAGCAGTAAACACACTTATGCAAACTGAATCCTGTCTATAAAACAAAGGCTGTCTCAGTCGAGAAGTACAGAAAATATGCTTTTCAGCTTACGCCCAAAGTCTGCTACAAAACAACTTATGCAAAATGTGTCGTGTGGAGCTTAGCGGCATTCATTTTGGGAAGCACTGTAAATGCAAAACCGAACAGCAGGAAATATATGACTGAATGTCAGCTTTTTGCAAGAAACGGGCTGTAATTCATAATAAGCTGTGTGCTAAATTGACTCAGTCAGGATTACAACCTGGAATCTAAAGCTTCACAAACCTCTGCTTACCAAGCAAGCTTAAGTGTTAGAACAGCTGGGATTAGTCTGTGTATAAAGGCTGAATCCCACACAGACAGATGAGCAGTAACGTTGTTTTATAGGGGAAAACAAAGCGTATATATTCAAAGGCTTCATTTAGTACCTGTGGTTTAAAATGCTGACTGATTTCTTTGAATATGCTAGAGAATTAATACATATGTGCATGAATGAGTAAACTTTAAAGACTCAATAAGAATAGAGAATTGCTATATGAATGCAGCTAATTTGGCATTTAAAACGAATAATAGGGAAGCATTGTTTCACCTTCAGTGAAACTTGAGAGCGGAGCTATGCAACGTTTGGCTGAGCAGGAGTCACTGTGGCTGCAATTACTGGATAATGGCTCATTGAATTCGTCTTCATTCTCTCAAGTCAGTTGCTTTGACTTTCTAAAATGCAGTTAAACGGCAGCAGCAGCAGCAAGAGAAGAGCCATACAGTCGTGTCACAGGGTCTGCATTGTCAGTTGCAGCCAACTGTAGCAAGCCAGCAGGCATTGGCTTACAGTCACCAGAAGCAATTGGTCGTACCAAGTCAAGGCTACGGCTGTGAAAACCATGGGTTTCATGGGTTGGAAAATTTGGTTTATAGGTTATGAATTGAGCAGGAAAACCTTTTTTGTTTTGTTTGTTTGGTTTGATTTACTGCATACTGAGCACATGACTTGTGTATCTCTGAAAAAAAAGGTTCTTTTGTACCAAAGCAGCTACTTTTAGCTACTGTACTAGAGATAGAAAGAGAAAAACATAAAAAGCGTCAAAACAAAGACACAAGAACTAAAAATTCACCAAGTAAATGTGAAAATCAGAGAACACATAGCAGCATAGGAGTGTTCTTTTTCCACCAACCCCAAAAGCACCTTCAGCACATTTTTATTTAGAACACCTCCCCTCCCCAAACAGACTCCTCTATCTTCTTTATATTGACATATAGGGCATTAGAGTGCAGTGTGTATATTTCAGACTTTGTCCATCTACTGTTGGATCCATTCAAGGCCTTCACCGGTCAGTGCAGGGCTGACAAACTGTGTCAGATAAACCGTGCAGGCAGCATTCTGTAGCTTCTATGTGGCTGACAGCCCCTGAAATGGATTACTAATGGATTAGATGGAGCCAAAAAGACAAACTACTGCATGGAGGGGAGAACACTAGGGAGGCCACTACTTGTCTGTTTGACAAGAGAGAATGAGGGAGAGTGAAAATAAAGATAGGGCTTTACTGAGAGAGAGGATTCAGGGCACAGTGAAAGGCAGGCAGGGAGGGGCAGAGTAAGAAGAGAGCAAAAGAGAAGGGAAGAGGGGGGAAATGAATAGGAAACAATAGGACAGTGACACTTTTGAAAGACTCTTCGCAGTAAAGTGAATGCTCGGCTTAGTAGCCCCAGGGGGGGAAAAAAATTCCACTGGGATAGAAAGGAGTGGCAAGGTGCTCTACCTCCCATCCTGATAGTCGGGACTTACAGCAGAAGGAATGCAACTGCAGCACTTGCAAACTGTCATTAATGTCTGCATTTTATTTCCCTTCAGAGATCAGAGAGATTCAAGTTTCAAAATGTGTTTGCAGTAGGAAAAAAAAAGCTCTTGTGAAAGTTTGATATGCACATGTGCCTCTTTGTCCCTTTGTGTTTCATGCTGTGTTGCTTTATAAATTGTGCTGACACAAGCCAAACGCCCATCACATGGGAGTGTCAGCAGTGTAATGATCCAACTCCTGCAGACTCAGGCTGCACAAAGCTCATTTACAAATCCCAGTCCCCTGGAACCTCTCGTACCACACACAGAGGACACTATAACTAGTTAATAACTGTCTAATTTTAAGACTCCATGGCAAAGGATTTAAATGCAATATCATAAGACTAATTTGACCTTTTCCGAGAACCGAACCCTTAAACCACAAGAGAATAGCGCTCTTATCTCCCTAATGCTATTCCTTGGCTATATCATCCCCTGGATATGCTTTGTATTAATGCCAAGCATTATCAAAAACATACCTTTGTATAATTATTTCTAACATTCTAGACTGAAATTGGCTTGCATTTAATTTAGTATGAAAATTTAATTCTGCCTTCTTTATTGCCTTGATTATCTTATTCTTGTGTAGTAATACTCTTGCCAGAGGGGACCATTCTGCCAACTCTCCTTAGTGCTGTGTTCAAGGACGCTCCGACATTCAGCATTTGAGAGTCGGATGCTAACAAGCACTGTGAGAAGCATTTATGCATCCTGAGTTTGGAAAATGTAACCCTGGAGCTCAAATGTAATCACACAAGTACAATGTGCAAAGAAGAGCTTAAATTTATAATTTCTAATATAGAAAATGCCGCAGTTTGGCCACCATCTTACTTGAGGGCAGGAACTGCTTTGAGGCAAGAAATATTATCTGTGCCAGAGAGCAGTCATAAGCATGTATTTATTAAGAGGATTAAAACTGCATAACTAACATTGTTTAACAGTAAAACACACTGCAAAAATGGCCATTCTAGACAGAGTGGGAGGAAATTGGAAAAGAAAGCCGTCAGCCTGCTGTGTCAAAATAAGTCAATAGGAGTGGTGCAACTGGACCAAAAGGCTATATCAGCCTTTGGGGGCGTTTGTGTGTTTTTGTTGATTTAGATTGACTATTATATTGAGCTATATTTAGGAGTTATACACAGTCTGTGATAGAGACCATTAGTATGACCATGAGTGTAAATGTCACAAAAGCAATTCAATATTATTTATATAGTGTCAAATCACAATTGCTGCCTCAAGGCAATTTATATTATAGGCTAAAGACCCAACAATATTAGTGAGAAACCCCAACAGTCAAAACGAACCCCCATGAGCAAGCACTTGGCGATAGTGGGAAGGAAAAACTCCTTTTCAACAGGAAGAAACCTCTGACAGAGGCTCAGAGGGGGGCAGCGATCTGTCTGGTTGGGTGAAGGGAGGGAGAAGAGAGCAGAGATAGGACCAAAGACACACATGGGAGAGAGCCAGAGTTTTAAATGATTTACTAATGATTAAATCCAATAATGGTGTATAAACACATTTAGCCTGAAAAAGAGGTGATTGAAGAAGAGATGTTCAGTGCATCATGGGAACCCCCCCCAGCAGTCAACTAAGTGATGGTTCAGGGTTACCTGATCCAGCCCTAACTGTAAGCTTTATCAAAAAGGAAAGATTTTAGCCTAATCTTAAAAGTAGAGAGGAGGTCTATCTCCAGAATCTAAACTGGGAGCTGGCTCCCCAGAAGAGGGGCCCGAAAGGTGAAGGCTCTGCCTCTCATTCTACTCTTAGAAACTCTGGGAATCAAAAGTAAGCCTGCAGTCTGAGAGCAGAATGCTCTATTGGGGACATATGGCATTATGAGGTCTTTATTATCTGATGGGGCCTTATTAATCAAGAACATTGTAAGTGAGGAGAAGAATTTAATTTTAAATTAAAGAGGCAGTGAAGGGAAGCTAATATGGGAGAATTATGCTCTCTTTCTAGTCTGTCAGTACTCTCACTGCAGCATTCTGTATAAACTGAAGCCTTTTAAACAATCTGATAACCATAAATTACAGTAATCTAGCATAGAAGTAATAAACGCATGAACTATTTTTTTTCAGCATCAGACTGAGAAAGGAAGTTTATCATATCCAGATCAGATATGTTGCAAAGTTCTTATAGACCTGATAAAGAAAGAAGGTACAGTTAAATAGTCCAAAAATTAACTCCCACTTCCTTTTCCTAATGGCCATTCCTCGGTCACAATGGCAGACTTGCTGGAACTGCACTTATACTATACTCCTTAACAATGAGGTGGCTTCTATACTGAAACTACTATGTCCAGAAGATGGGCTACAAAATGCATCACATCTTGCTTCACCCCAGTGTGTTCTTCATGCTGTTTAATGCACATAATATACTGTACATTTCAAAAAATAGAGAATTAAACCTGATTTACTGAGATTGAGAAATGAATGAATCCTTTTGGC
>VUQK01034251.1:0-12184 GCA_015106715.1 Bujurquina vittata
TGCTTGGCCACGGAAGCCCATTCCATGACGCTCTCTACGCACTGCTGAGCTAATCTGAAGGCCACATGAAGTTTGGAGGTCTGTAGAGATTGACTTTGTAGAAAGTTGGTGACCTCTGTGCACTGTGCACCTGTGCATCCTCTGACATTCGCTCTGTGATTTTACGTTGCCTACCACTTCGTGGCTGAGTTGCTGTCACTCTCAGTGGCTTTCACTTTGTTATAATCGCACTAACATTTGACAGTGGAATTTTTAGTAGTGAGGAAATTTCCCGACTGGACTTGTTGCACAGGTGGCATCCTGTCACAGTACCAAGCTGGAATTCACTGAGCAATCCATTCTTTCACAAATGTTTGTAGAAGCAGTCTGCATGCCTAGGTGCTTGGTTTATACACCTGTGGCCATGGAAGTGACTGGAACACCTGAATTCAGTGATCTGGATGAATGAAGTGAATGCCTTTGGCAACATAGTGTACGATTGTAATGGCCCCTAACATGCAAAATATTCCTGGTTCAAGATCATAAGGAGACACAAATCCCTTTGGGGTTGTGTCAGGACAGGCATCCGGTGTAAAAATCTGAAAATCAAGTACGGGGAGCTACCTGCTGTGGTGATCCTTTGTGTAAAAGTGAGCAGCAGAAAGAAGCTCTTGATATATAAAAGTATTCATTGTGCATAAATGTTAGAAAATTCAGCCTGTCGTTGATGTTCTTGTTTTCATTTTTTTGGGATGTTTCCAGTTTAGAGTATTTTCTTCCTATTCTGGTTTATTTTCTTTGATTATGAAGTCTTACATCCCATTAATGGACCCAATAATAGTCATTCTAAAAGAAGTTAAGCTTTATATTTAAAACCAAAAAAATGTAATTAAAAAGGTTTATTTTGCTCAATAAAATGAATCAAATGACAGAAACAAATATTTGTATTTTTGTGGAATTACTCTCTTTTGTATGGCATTTTTTTCTAAAAGACTTTTCACAACACATAAACAAAAATTTTGAGAGGCGGAGCTGCACTTGGAAACTACAGTTGGCCTAGTTTCTGTTTGTAAGTAGGCCAGAGAGAGATGCGCCAGTCTGACGGTCCTAGATTAGCCCTGTGCCACAAGAAACTGCTCTGCCTCCAACAGAGATCAAATCTCAGTCCCTGACACAGGGAGGCTGGCCTGGTTTGAACACTCCATGAAGCCCAGACTAATCTATTATCCTCTGTCCACATGCGCCACTCGCTCATGATTACTCCAGTTGCTCCTGGTTCCAAATTGTGAGTTCAAGAGATCAAAGCTGTTCTCCGTGGATACCTCAGTAAATGTAAGGGAGGCGAGGGGCAGAGAAGTGAATTGAGGGGCATACAGATGGAACAGGAGTGGTGAAATAATTTACCTTATATAGGGAAAAGGTGCGAACACAGAAAGTGGCCAGCTCCATTGTGTCCAGCAGCGTGACCTGAATCATCCCGTATGTTTCTGTGCCACGACTTGGCCAGTACTGATCACACTTGATCTACAAGGATTGAAGAGAAGCATTAGCCTCATTGCTACTGCAGTTTTCAGATGGAAGCAACATTCTGCTTCAGTTTCCTTAAATGTGTAAACTGCAGGTAACACAGACAGCACATGGGTGTGTAACAGCACTCTGGATAACTGAAACTTTGGATATAAGTTAGTGAGTTGGTCTTGCTCTTTTACCCGTGACTTCTCCTCAAGACGTGTCATCATGACGACAGAAGCAGCCCGTTGCTCCCACACCATCCTCCAGAAGTCGCCGAAGGTCTCCGGCAGCGGCCCCTGGGTAGCGATGTAGGCATTCTGCTTCCTGTAGCCATCAATGTAGTTGGCGTTGATGTAGTCGCTACCCAGGATACCTGCAAACGAGACACTTCTGAGTCTTGCTAAACTGCTATCTGCATGAGTGGCACAATAAATTAACCTCCGTGTATGACATCAAACAGCCTAACGAACTGTTTGTTTCTGACAGCCGTGGCTTCCAGCAGACAGGCTGCTGGATGACTAGTGGACGGCAACAAACAAACAAGATTCTGTCGGTGTAAATTCATGCGCTCCAGATCAAAACCATTCCCCTCCTTCTTGTTCTGGAGGAGAGCGGGATGCACTTGAATGCACTCGCGCTGTTTGTCAGTCTCATGCCACTGCACACAGTTGGTCTCCAGCAGTGTTTGCAAATTCTGATTTCATCTATCATGACCCCCCCACCTCTTTGCATTCTCTCCCATAAACTCAAACATGCCCCACCTCTTTCATTAGAAGCACTTAACATCTCCTTTATTTGATATTCATTTCCAACAAATCCTCACCTTCTATGGGAGACAGGATCACTCTGGTGTGGTCGTACGCTATGACGTTGGCGTAGCGGTTTTTGGGCTTGTTAACCTCCAGATTGGAGTGTTCCCACGTGAACTGCTGACTCGGGTCGATTGACTGGGAAAGAGCAACAAATACATGCATTAATAGGGTGTGCTGACATATTTAGTAGTGCATTTGAGGATAATGGAAAGAGAGCGCTCTGTAATGTAGACAAGTTATAGCAATAAATTGCACTGCTGAATAAATCATGAACGCGCAGCCTGCACACAGGTAAACAAATGTTAAATAATACTTGCTTTATGAAGGCTTAACAGGCTTAACATCTCAACATAATAGGATGTTATCTGTTTATTTACTCGGTATTTCTCACCTCGTACTCCTGAGAGAGTCTCAGGTTGTCGTTAGCTTTCAGCAGCTCTATGTGCTCAGCCAGTTCGCTGATGGGGATGGGAGGATGGCTCATCATTCCTGCGTTAAAGTAAGGGTCAGAGGTGATGCACACTTCAGCTCAGTGGCCTAAATTACTGTCACTCGACATCACTCATATGCAAAGATGTGACCATAATTACACAATCAGACACCATCACATATCATTAAGGAACATGCTGAGGCAGAAAATCAATTTTGATTCATGTGCGTGGACAAAGTGAGGCGAGGTTTGTTTGTTTGTAAATTGTTTTTCTTTGATAAATTGCTTTCTCTGTGATCAGAGCAGCAGCGACTCAGAGAAAACAAACACAGACAGAACACTAATTAGGAGGGCTGTACGCGCACACACACGCGCACACAAAGGAAGCAACCTCTGCCTCGTACAGTCGTCCCTTTCCAGAAGCTCGAGCAATCCATTCTCCATTCAAAAGGCAAACGGCTGCAACAATAAATCCAACTAACACAACTCTGTGTGCAATAAACAGATTTCACAATGCCAAATTCCACAACGCAGTCTCGATGTTTCGTGATTTATAATGCATGCTGATGCACTATGAAAAGCATTCGAGGCGCTGTGCTGCTACAGCCATCAAATGCGGGCTCACATCAGCGGTGATTTTTCTCTAAAGACAGGCACTGCAGCACCTGCAGGTAAGCACAACAAAATGCTCCTGTCGGCACCACAATGACCTCAGATCTCATCAGCCAGTTTTGTTTGAAACAAATTTCAGTGGTGCCAGACGTCTCAAAAGCAACAAATCTCAGGGGAGAAGAAGTGGGTGAGGCGGGAGCTTCAAGGTTGCTGCTGCAGGAGCATGGAAATTCTCACGATGAAAAAGAAGCGTTAAAGTGCTTTTTTTTCTGGGGGGGGGTCTTTGCTTTCCAGGAATATGGGAAAAAAATAGACTTCAGACCTTTATCTATTGATTAAATAAAAATCTGTCTCGTTTGACCTTTTACATCCTGGCAGGTAACCTTTCTCTGTGGTGACACATCTGGCCACCTTTCCAACAAGGACCCCAAAACGCTTCTATAAATTGCAACCGCAAAAATACGCTGAGCACGGTGATTACAGTCCTTCAGGTCATGTGTCTTTTGGATGGTACTTAACTGAACGGGAACAAGTGAAAGCAGAGCCCTTATTGGCCTGTTGCCTCGACCGAAGCTGCTGTGTTGTTAGATCTCGCTCGGTGGGGGGTGGGAAGCAGCATAATCTGTGTATCTGCTTCAAAGTAAGGCTTTAGTTGGTTATGCTGGTGGGAAGGGAGCCAATTGCTTTCCAAATGATCGCTGCTAACGCACAACATAACTTCTGAGAAATCGTTCTGAGCTCGAAACGTTCAAGATTGATAAGACAGATTTCTGTCATTTCTGTTTGTTCTGATGCTACTTTCTGCAGCTCGGCATATGGAATGTGGGCGAGCGGAGATAATCAGATTTTGTCACACCGTTATGACTCAGCCGTGACTCAGCCGTGACTGTACCTGGGCAGCAGCCATTTTGATCTGAGAAACGGCAGGAAGCTGCCAGGTACATGTTGGCTGTGATGCGGAGGAAAACTTTCTCAATCTTGTCTGCATGTTTGTACCAGGAATAAAATTGCCGGCTTGAATAGTTCACTTTCAAATGATGAGCAAACAGAAAAGTATCTCATTATGAAAACAAAAAGTCTTTCTTCAGGTGCCTGTGCAGGTACACACTGCATACCGGGAGTCTGGAAGTTGATGCGTCTCATCTCCACGGGATCAGTTGGGTGATGGGCCATCATCTCGGCATTGCTCAAAAGGCTCTTGGTTCCAGGTTCCGAGTCCTTGCGCTTGCTACTGAAACACCAGTGAGTCAAAATAGCAATTAGTACATGCAAACAACCGAGGACAAGGAAGCAGATTCAGCTCTGACACATCATTAGCATGGCTGCTTGATTCAAGTAAACAGCACATTAACGCATACAGCGTTTTAGGCCGTGTACAAGTTCTTTGTACAGCATCTGGTATCTTGTAATTACTGTGGGTTAAAATGTACAAAGAGCTTGACATTGGTTTAATCTTACCTGTCAGGTTTGCTGCTTCCAGTGAAACAGGAGCGAGGGCAGGAATAATTAGAGGAAGAGAGGGAAGGAAATGGACAGATTGTTAGAGAGGAAAATCAATATTTTGCATTAGCATTCAAATGCGTGAAGGCTTGCAGCAGATATCACAGGCCTACAGCAGGGTCGGGCTGTGTGATGGCTGTCTGGGAAATGAACAAAGCTTCCAAATTCGGAATGAATTTGGTTACATTTGAGTGTTGGTGGGAGAATGGCTTAACATTAAGCAAGTTCTGGTTTAAGAAATATCAGCAGGAGTAGCAAAAAGAATGCAAGCTTAATGTTGCTGCACCGTATAAAACCCATCAAAGAGCCACAGGGTTGCAGCTGCAACATGTATCATAAGTAATGAGTACTGGCACTATGGTTTATTTTGGCTTTTACACACACACACAATCTTACTGCTGAAAATACTTTCTAGAATAACAAATGTATATCATTGTGCATATTTGATTGGCAAAAAAACCCCATACACTCACTAAATATATAATATATGTGTGGGACATCTTCAAAGATTGACATATTCCATTAGAATGAATGTTCACAAACAGGGAGGCTGAAACGCGTTAAAAGACATCTGCGCTTTTCACGGGATTTGATGGTATTGTGAAAAGTTTGGAATAAAGCTGCTCTTATCCTTGAAGAGTCATAATCAAAGCTGCTTTGGCATTTACCCAGTGTGACCAAGAGTGTGAGCTAGCGTCACGGTTGAAAATTTGACATTTTATTTTTATGAAGACCATCCCACTCACTTTTTGTAAAGGAGGATGGCGATGACGATACAGATGATGAAGACCACAGCCAGGACTGGTCCAACCACCCAGATTAGACCATCACCTGCATCAAATGGCTGGGGGTCAGAGTCTGGAGCAATCACAGGGTCTGTGTACGGGCTGGCCACATACATCTTCTGTAACACAAGAAGATGGTCAGGAAATTGAGAAAGACGGTGGAAGTGTGGCTGTTTTTGTGGGTAAGTACAGGAGGTCGTAAAAAATTATTTTTTTTAGTATTTTACTTTTTCCTACCCTGAACACCTGAGACTAAATTCCAAATCAATGCAGTGTCTACTTGTCTGCCTCTTCTATCTGTGCGGTCTGTTTCTGTGGATTACTGCAGCAGGTGCGGATTAGACCACCGGGAAAACTGAAGAGACCCTGAAAAGCTGAGCCTGGTGTTTCCCCACTACAAATCCCACATTTCCTCAGGCTGCGCGAGCTCTTCCCTCCTATGAATCTTTGTTTGATTTGTGCCATTCAAAATACTTCCATCCTGCTACTTCATCCATCTTGCTCCCGCACTGACACTGCTGATGAGACCGTTATTTATTTATTTTTGTTTTATATTCTTTTCATGCTTTTTGGCAAATAAATTTTTCTTGCTCTTTTTGTCGTGTTTTTTTTTTTTAACAGTCATGCAAGACAATTCCAAAAAGTGTGGAGATGAATCATTTGCTCACTCATGCAGGTTTCTTTAAAAAAATTTATTTGAAAAAATAAACATCCAAGCCCAGGGTTAGCATTGCATTATTGCTGAGCTGTCACGCTGGATTGCATTAGAGTGAAAACACGTCTGTATAATTGTGATCAGTCATATAATTTGCAGACTTTTTAGCTTTATTTTGTGTGAGCATTTAAGACTAATAAAATATGCCTAACCTTATTGCTATTTGAAGTGTTGCTTTTTATTAGTTTGGAAGAACTTTTGAAGGGTATCCCCTGAGCTAGAAGTGATCCTAATAATAATAAAAAAAATCTAATATAAAGAATCTAGTCTAATTTTAAGTTGGAAATTTATGTCTATTCCCATTCAAATGCACATACATAGCAGAGGCGCACAAGGCAATATTTCTTCCACTGCCACAGCAGGTACACTCACTCTTTATTAGCACTGGTGATGGAAGTATTTGACAGTTATTGCCTTTTGCTTACAACACTTTGACTGACGGGAATGTTATTGTTTTAGCAGCTGGGCCATATTGATTACAATGTATAGTGACAGCCTGCAGGAGAGAAACACAGAAAGCCGGGAATGTGGGAGCGGTTTTAAAAAAACAGGAGAAAAAGACGTGTGACGTAGTGGCTTTCGTACCCCGGTTGTTGAGTTCAGCTCGGCCAGAATGAAGAAGACGTACTCCTGCCCTGGCTCTAGAGCTCGGTTCTCAAAGCCTCCGTAGTCCAGCTGGTCCCCCAGGGTGAAGAAAGCCGGCAGGGTGGCAGGTGTGAAACGGGCTGTGATGTAAGCCCGGCGCAGGTCCACCTGCTTCTGCTGGCGGGAATCCTTCTGCCTTTGACTGATGTCTTTTAACAGCTAAGAAAGAAACAGAGAACGCGAGAGAGAAAACACAGACAAGAAAAATGAGCCGTTCCAATATCTGTGACTAATGTTTAAACACTGATACAGAATTAAAAAGGCTAAGCTTTGCCAGCAGTTGTCAGAGATAGGATTGTGTGTGTTTATAGGTCTTTTCCTCCTTGCAGGCTCAGACATCAGTGGGTGCTGTTATTGTTGTGGTTCTCACCTCCTCTAGGTCCATTTCATCTGGACTCTTGAGGTGTCTGATGACGCCGCGGGCTCGTCGCAGCGGAACCACAACAACATAAACATTCCTGTGAGAGCGCAAGAGGACAAACAATGTAACAACAGCTGCAGTCACACAAGAGCAAGCTGCTTCAAACTATTTTCACTTTACATGTTGAACTCTAGAGTGTATCTTCAGCATCTTGTCAGTCGTGTACTCTTACCATCATCACCCCCCCCTTTTACAGACTGTAATCACCATACTTGAACACAGTAAGTCAGATGACTGTCACGCTTATATGCCATGACAACAATTTCAAGGACTGTAAGAGCATCTAGAACTCATTCTTTCAATCTTACTTGACAGGAGTGCGAGTTTCCAGTGATGGCAAGATTATCGTGACAGTGGTCTCAGTGTCACGAGCGTGGTCAATCTCAGGGCGGCGGATGGTGATTGGTGGGGATGTCTTAGCAGTAATACGATGGCGAAGGCCTCCCATGTTCCCCTCAGGAGCAGTGATTTTAAAGTCGTAGACTGTGTCAGGCTGAAGATTTGGGATGACTGCCTTTCTCAAGCGAGCGTCCACCTCCATCTTCTGACGGTTATACTCAACCTGAAAGGTGGGAAAGGGTCAGTGAAGCTTATGACCTCCGATAAGGAGGTTACGTTTTTGGTAGCGTTTGCATGCGTGCGTGTCATCATTCTGTCTGCTCAAATAGCTCAAAAGGTTTTGATAAAACTTTGTAGGGGTGCAGCGAGAGGTCATGTTAACAATCCATTAAAATTTGCATTAGATCCACCGAGGGCTTCACGGTCAATTAAACGATTTACTGTAGAAAATATAATAACTATATATAAAGTCTTTTAAAAAGATCATGTCACATTTGACCTCTGACCTCTCCTAGGTCAATAGATTAAGCTGAAGATCAAAGTGATAAAAATGCCATATGGAGCTATTTAAAGCTATGTTTTTACTGCCATTGTTTGTATTTACAGCATACAGGTATATAGGGAATGATATTTGGGGATTCTAAATATCATGTTAGCTTGGACTTCTGACCTCTTCTTCCAGTTCAAATAAGGTCAAAGTTTCATAAAATTCATTTTATCTTTAAAACAGCTTAAAATTCTGCTGCCTTTTTTTTTTGTATTGGTAACATTTAGGAAATGATGCTGGTATATGGGGATTCTAAATATCACATTATAGTTTGCATCCAAATAGCATGTGATTTGACCTCTGACCTCACTTTTACACTTCAAATCTGCCTTTCTTTCAAGTTGACCCCAAAATGTGTTACATCTTTAAAGAAGCTATCATCAAAAGCACGAGAATGAGCTGCCGAGTTAGTCAGAAATATACTTTAATATAACATAATGAGCTCAAGTTATTCATGTTATTTACAAATCAGTACCTGTTATCCATTATCCACTCCTACATGTTTGTGTAATCAAAGCATCTGTCGTTTTACCCTTATTTGATTTTTACTGCACTACAAAAGAACAAAGAAAGCTAAATATATATATATAAATTACAATACTATTCCCTTAAAAGTAAATACTGCACAGAGAGTGAGCTGACGGTTTGTGCTCCCGGAGTGCTTCTTGTTTATATATATTGTGTGCTGATTATATCGCATAGTAATTTAAAGATTATTCAAAATACTGTTTAATATGAATTTCTTTGACAGATCTGAGATGTTTGCAGAGTGATAACAGACTCTCGTCTTGACAGACCAAAGCTGGTTTGAAGATTGCAGCTGACCTGGACTGCGTCTTCAATGCAACCATTTCAAAAGCAACAAGACTGCAAGATGACTGCACACTGTCACAATCATTTTGGTTCTACTGAGGTCTAAAAATCAGTTTTCCGCAGTGTGACTGTAGCATAATGTAAATAAAAAGCCATAGCCAGAGACACAATAAGCACTTTGCTACAGCCACGAGGCATCAAACTAGATAAAAAGAAACAACCTGTCATGTGACAAAAATACATCTGAAACATGCAAATGAGTGAGACGCAGCTCCTTTATTTAAGCCATAAAAAACAAAAGTATTAAAAAAATGACAAATTGCTGTTTTACTGCGGGAATGTGTGCTAAACTATTCTTAGCCAGGACTAGTATAAACTAGAAGAAGTTACTCAGACCAGTCAGGAATAAGCAAGGGATATAATCCCAGTAAACCTCTTTCCTGGATTAAATAAATGAGATAATTAGTGAAGTTTGAAGTGTTGGTAGATGAATTTTGTTAAATGTTCAATTTAATTTAATCTTTCATAGTCCACAGAAATTTCACACGCATACACACGAATGCCTGTGGATAGATCTGTAGGCGTATTATTTGTGTTGGGATCATGCATGCTAAAAATACAAGAACTGAGTCACCGGCTCCTACACTGTATGTGTTGGAATTTTTAGCTTTTTATTTAATTATTCTAGCTTTTTATTTATTTATTTTTATTATGGCCTGTTTTACTTTTTGTTATTCCTTGTATAGATATTTATTTTATACATTTTTATTAGGTCTGTGTTACTTATCAGTATTTCACGCTTTATTTAAATAGTACCTGTCCTGCATTTTTTTATACACCGGTACATGTTTGAGACGCTGTCTGACCTGTGTGCTGCCCTTTGGTTAACTCTTGCCATTTTAAAATGCACCATATAATTTCCACAAACTTGACTCAACCTGAACAAATCCAAGTATTAGAATCATAAGCACCCCACAGATGTTATAACACAATATATTGCAGTTTTACGTGTTACGCCAACAAATGAGAGATGAGGCGCCGCACATGTACTCGGACATACAGTAAAGCGATAGGGGTTGCTGGTCTCTGGAAACTCCCAGGTCAGAAGAACACTGGTCTTAGTGGCCAGATTGACTGAAAAATTCCTCGGCACATCTGGGAATTGAACAAACAAAAGGGAGAGAGTCACTCATGAGGACCCATTTCATTTAAATCGCAGCCTCCTCTGCTTTTCTGGTGCAAACCTGTAAAAATGGAAATAAAGTCCGGTCAGTTACTGAGGGGGGAAAAGACATGATGGTTTGGAGGATGGGCAGGTGATGAGGAGAGTGGGTGGCAAGAGTAATAAGTACAAGTAACAGACAGACTGGCTGCAGGAATGTGACATGCCACATTGTTAGAGTGTACAGTTGTGTTTGTTAGACTCAGACTTCAGCAAAGGCTTTGGAAGAGGTGGTAGTGAAGGTCTATCAGATAAAAAAAAGCTTACCTGCAGATACAGCATCAGACGCCAGTTTTCGCTTCAAATCAGACTGAACACTTACCTTCTCTATTAGATACTGTATATCCGAGCCCTGTATTGACTTTTACCTGAGGGTTTGTGATAAGCAGTGCTCTTGAAGCAAACATCCATTAACATTCAGCCTGCTTCCACTGGTGGTGAAGGGTAGGTGATGAAGGTATAAGTGAGTGAGTGGAGGAGATTGGGGAGAGTAGTTGTGGCCCGCACTTTGCAGTTCTCATCCTCTCTGAGGCGCACTGGTGAGAGGCAGACCTGTAAGAACTGACCCATACTTCATTAAGTTTAGTGTTTCGGAGTGAAATCCACAGTAAAGGGAGATATGAAGTTGCACCAGTGCTTAGAAGCTGAAAGGTGTTCCTGAGGCCTGAGGCCAGCCCTACCTGTTTCCAAGGCCAGGGTGAGACACAGCAGAGGTGGGCTGAAGGGGCCCGGCCCTGCCTTGTTGTGGGCTCTGAGCTGCACCTCGTAGGCTTTGCTGTGATTGAGGCCCAGGATGGTGTAGCTGGACTCACTTGCTGGAAGTGTGATCAGCCATGGAGGAGCAGAGGGGGCTGGCAAAGCGGAGGGGCCGGGATCAGCAGAGGGTTGGGTGTGCGCAGCCTCTTTGTAAGCTATAGTGTACTCTGTAATCACACCACTGCTCTCCTCTTGGGTAGGGGGCAGCCAGGACAACTGCAGAGAGCAGCAAGTGGCATTAACAAAGTCAGATATTTTGGGGTATCCCACGGGAGAAAACATGGGAACTGTTATTTCCTGCTGGACCAGATCCCCATAGCCTGCTCGGCTCTTTGCGGAGAGCACAAAGACGTAGGAGGAGCCAGGGGAGAGGTTTCTCACAGTGAAGTTTCTCTCACGATTTGTGAAATTCACCGCAGTGTCTAAAGAGCTATTCTTCAGGCCAAACTGTAGGCGGTAGCCCTGGATTTCCACTGGGCCCCCCCGGCTATCAGAGCATTCCAGCGGAGGAGCCCATCGCACCACTACTGACGGACCTGATCCTGGACGCACCCAAAGGGATGGGGGGCCGGGCACTGCAAACAACAGTTTAGGCAGCAGAAAAATAAAATGAACACAGATAAACATATATCACGTAAATACAGAAGAATCAGAATTGATTTGTCTGCTTATTTATTGCCATCTCCTGGTACAGCTTACTGTAAGATCAATTCTTGAGTATGCTACTAAATCTAGGGCACTGAAATGTATACTTGACATATGCTCACCAATCCCGGGGGTCTGCACCAGCTTGGCTTTGCTGTGTGCTCCATCCCCTTTGGTGGTGTATGCGGCCACAGAGACAGAGTACAAAGTCTCTGCTTTCAGATCACCCAAAATCAGCTCCTGCAGGAGAAAACACAAAATATCGCAAAGTACTGCAAACTCAGTCCTTTAAATCTTAGAAGAGAAAAAATCCCACTTTATTTATTTATTCCTTTTTTAAATGAACTGTGCATCAGCAACCCCCCCCCCCAAAAAAAAACCTTAAATAACAGTAATATTTAAATCTTTGGTCTATCAGTGGCATTGTGCTGTATGTATTATTAATTGGTTT
>VUQK01034252.1:14026-24520 GCA_015106715.1 Bujurquina vittata
CTCGTACCTGCAGAGTGTGCGGGGGGGGGGGGGGGGCCTTGTAAAAACTTTTTTTTCTGTTTTGGTAACGGGACAAAATTTCTTTTTTTGGATGTTGGGGGTTTTCCCCCTATCCCAACCCCCCCCCCCCCCCCCCTCCGCTCAATAAGTAACGAGCGCTTCACCTAATTTGCGCTAAACGGTTCACAGACTGATGCAATCGTTTATGAAGCAAATGCAAAAAGAGTTTATTTGACTTCAGTTGTTCAGGAAAGGCTGATACAGCATTAGTGTACTTACAGAGACACAGCATGCACAGAGTTTTCATAATTCCTGCGTCTGAATTCCGATGAATAGCCCGGGGTGGTTACAGTGAGGACTCCACTCAGAAATCCAAAGGTTTCAAAGCTAAAGCCGTGCAGTCTTTTCCTCCTGCAGTACGCGGTGCCTGCAATCCGTTCTTTTATCTGGAAAGGTGTGCAGCTTCTTGACTCGCGTCCTACCTCTCAGGCAGACTGCCGCACAATTGCACCTCGCGGAAGTGCTGTCATTGTGTCATCAGAAGATTGTGTGGGGTGTGCGGAGTCATCATCTGGCACGGGATATCCCGAAACTTGGCTCGATAGTTGCAGGACAGGTTGCCCCACTCTATGTTTTGCTGCATCCAGGAGTGGATGCTCTCTGGAATATGGGAACCTTGGGGGATTTCTCGGGCATTTCCCCAGGACGTTATTTTTTTTATCTGCAACATACTGTAAGAATGTTTTTCGTTGGGTGTCTCCCGTTTCTTTCCACCACGGCACTCCTACTTATTTTAGACTTCTCTGTCTCCACTGCCCCTCTCTTTAGCCCCAACGAACTGATAAATAAAATGCAGGAATGCTACAGAATGTAAAAATATATTTGTGGAAGTGGAGTGTGGATTGAATCTGCTGTTTGTGGCAGAAACATCGTCACTGTGCCACACGGGGAAATGCATGCTCTCTTTTTTTTTTTTAAATAGCACACTGCAGCGTTCACGCATGAATCCAACACACTAACACGGATTCATTTTCATTTCACTTTTATTCGTTGCAGATTAAATAGAGAGCGTGCGTACTGCGGAGAGGAAAGGAGCTCAGTTCATTTCTCCTGTTTCATAAAATCCCAGACGAGCAGAAATGTGTGGGGGTTTGCATCTAAACGCTCAGCAGACGTTGGTCATTTTGGACCCCTTTCTTTAAAATTCCGACTCACAGGCCGCTCTTGTTTAAATGACCCGCATAAAAGGGTCAGAACACGCTGGAGAAGATGCGCCGTTTCTACTCCCAGCTTCTGCACGGTGTCGTTTCGGTATCACACATTACGTAAGGTCGTTCGACTTCTTCCTTATCAATCCTCCCACCTACTTCCTGCATCGACCTCAAGGACTTTTTTTCATTGAGGTCAAGGGAAGGAGGTAGGTAAGGGGACATAGGTGGTGCGTTTGGAACGCGCCCCAAAGCCTTTCCCGGTCTCTCCTGTGCCGTGCGGGTGGGAGCACGAGTAGCAGATACTTTTTAGGACGCGCTGTAATTTTCTCCCACCTTGATGATTGGAACTCATGTTTCATGTGCATATTTCAGTCCTCCATAGCTCATCTCCAATTGGTGCAAAAGGCAGCAGGAAGGCTCTTAACAAAAAATAGCCACACGTCACCCCTGGGCTTGCATATTTTCACTGGTTTCCAGTGAAAATATTAATCGACTTTAAAATCTTAACGTTAACATTTAAAGCTCTACGCGGACCCTGAATAGCAGAGCTTCTCTCCGAGCTTCTAACCAGGGTCTCCTGCAGTAACTGTGTGTGTGTGTGTGTTTGAACATGTAGACTGTAATGTGTGTGTTTTTTTATGCAAACCGTGAAGCACTTTGTAGCCATGTTTTGAAAAGGGATATACAAATTATGTTATTATTCTTGTTATTATCGCTGTCACACTTTTATTCAGCACTGTGCGAACCTGTTTGGCTGGAATACCAATATCAAAACATCCCACATTCCTGGTGCACTGTGCCAATGCAGGCGAGGCTTTCAGATGAAGGCAGACTATAGACAAAGGTAAGCAGCATCAACTGATTCTTCCAACTGCTACCTTTGCGGATGTTTGATGAGGAAAGAGAAGACACAGGCTATGTATTGTGGCAGAAAACAGTGAATGTATTTTTGGTTACAAAAAAAACTCCACTCCAATGACTATTCAAAAAATAACACGTTTTAGCTGGAACTACTTTAACCATGCACGGCTTTAACTGTGGTTTACTGCTGGCTAAAGAGCAACAATGTTGACTTGGTTGTATTGTAACACTAACATAAAACAGTATACTTGTAGCTGCTGCTATTCTCCCTCTCGCTGTGAGTTGTTAACGCTTTCTCGCACACTGGTATTCACTTTGGTTGCTCAGCAGAAGCTCTGGGCCACCCAGCTCTTGCAGCTGCTGGGGTCGGTGTTGGGCCTCTCCCTCTCTTTCACCATCTCAATGGACAGCTCTATTTGCTTCTTCACTGGCTTGAAGGAAGGACTTCTCTGAGACGTGCAGGAGTTGAGAGAGGAGTCGGACTGGTGCATATCCAGCTCCAGGTCTGAGCTTTGATCACTGTGGCCCTCATAAGCCTCTCTTTCCAGCATGTAGAACTTTTGAGACTGGGGGCTGCAGCTTGTGGTCATGGGGCCCTCTCTGTGTCTGGTCCCATAAATTGATATGGGCAATGGCCTTGCCTTGAAGGTCTGCCGCTCCATTTTCGGGCCAAAGTTTCCAAGCTCTTCCATAATCTTTGCCTCCCTCTTTCTCCTCTCTCTTTCCAAGAAATGGAAAGGCTGTGGTGAGACTGCAGTAGAGGTCTGGTTGTTGTTCGCATCTGGGTTCCTGTTTTTTTTGCTGCTGCTTCTGCTTTGGTTGGACCGCTGACTGTTGCGATGGCTGATCATCTCATAGAGAGGCAGGTGTGTGTGTGCCGGAGCAGGTGATGCCCGGAATTTTTTCTGGCATTCTCTGAGCTCGTCCAGCTCCCGTCTCAGCAACACGTTCTCCAACTCGATCTCCGAACGTGTGCGCACCTTGTGCTTCTTCCTCTCCTCCTCTCTCAGCATCATTTGGAAGGGTTTGGGCACAGTGACCTTGGACACTCTTCCCCGTGGTTTTGGAGAGGACGATGTGGACTGGAACCTAAACTGGTTCTGGTTCATCATTCTCTCTGGACTCAGCAGGACATCTCTGAGGGGAAATAGAGAAGACAGAAATGTGACAGTGAAGAGTGATTCATCTGCTCATCCATGGTGATTTATCTGTAGCCCCTGAAAGCCCATAGATGCTACACGGTGGGGCTATAAGTAACAGCACAAATGTCTAAAGTCACTCAGATCAGGTTTGATGAAACTGCTGCACTTAGATTCATTACTAATGCTGTGTGGAGTCATTTCGGACTAGGATATGCCCTTCAATGCATATATTAAACAAACATGTGGGACTGCTTTGTTGTGCTTGTGCAATATTTATAAGATTAGAAACATCCCGTCTCAGAGTGATGCTGAAAAACTAATTTATGCATTTATTCCTTTTAGGCTGGACGACGTAATTATTATCAAGTTGTCCTGAAAGCTAACCGGTCGCAGATGACTGCCCCTCCCCGAGACTGGTTCTGCAGGAGGTTTTTTTTCCTCCTAAAAGGGAGTTTTTCCTTCCCACTGTCGCCAAGTGCTTGTTTGGGTGTTGTTTTGATTGTTGGGCTTTCTCTGTAATAATTGGATGGTCTTTCCCTCACAACATAAAGCACCTTGAGGCTACTGTTTGTTGAGATTTGGTGCTATATAAATAAGATTGACCTGAATCTAATTATCCACTATATCTGAAAACCTGTTCAACTACGAGATGCAATTTTGACCTCAGATTCAAGAAGCAGCCTGAGTTTATTGTGTTTGGTTAAATTTACAATAAATCTAAAAATTGCACAATACTCGGCATGCTGAGGAGGACCTGCAGTTTAGGGGCACATGTGAGGAGTTTTTCAGCATCTAGTGAAGACACAATAGTGCTGTGAATTAGTCAGTGTGCTCCAGTTCTTTCTGTTCTTTCAAAGTTCGGTGATCTTGAGGTCAAAATCATCTGATAGCATTTAGTCAGATGATTCATGGACAACTTGGACTCATGGCTTCATTACCGACCTCTCAAAGATTTGCTCCTGGCTGGGAGTCCAGGCCAGCTCCCCTATGCTGTCCTCTCCATAGTGCTCGGAGTGGTCAGAGCTACTTGATGACTCATTAAAGTCCAGCTCTTCCTGGGAATTGATCCTCTGGAGTCTCCTGGCAGGGCCACTGAGTCAGATTAGATAGAGAGGGACAGACGTTAACATTCTGAGTAAATTAACACTAAATAAAAACTACATTTATTTGATCAATTTATTGACAATGGCTAGATTCGCTATCAAGGACCACAGTGTCAAGCAAAGAGCTAGGCCGGTGTTAGCATTAGGGAAGCCTTTATTAAGGAATCCTTTTGAGGGGGGATAAGAACTGAGAACACACAGGTGTGCAGGCCAGGTGTGTAGATGCGGTGGGTGGGTTTGGGTTATGGTCCCACTCCAGAACTTCAGAAAGAGTGTGTCCAAAGAATACAATATTACAGCGTATTTGGACTTAATTAGTAAGACAAGGAAAGCCACTCATAAACCATTAAACACACTTTATGGGAACGATTTTGCGATTAATTTTGAAGGTCAAAAGTCATCATTCAAAAATCATGAATTTTGACCTTTAAACCTGAAAACACTGTTACTGTCATTACATCGAAATGCTTTTTGAATGCCACTTCCCTTGAAACCCCCCCGTAGGAAAGGCAAGAAAATGAATCAGGTTTGTGAGTTTATAATTTAGTGCAAAGGTATTTTCCTGAGTGATTTTTTTTAAAGGCTGAAAGACCCTCCATCCTTCACACAGATCGGAACCAAGAGAGCTAATATTCAGCAACAAATTTAACCTGTAGTTACTTTAGAATAATTAGTTAATTCCTTCTGGAACAACAGGTATACGAGACTTTGCCAGAAACTCATCATTCTGTTAAATTGACTTAAATCCTTGATGGCTGTTGACTTTGTAGGGGAAAAAATTGAATTATATACTCATTTAAGGTACAGTTAGTGGGGTCTTTAGACCTTAATGCATATATTTCCACCTCTCTATAGTTTTAAGATTTATGTGCTTTACATGTAAGTGCCCCTCTGTATTTATGAGTTTAGAACATTTCCAACCTGAGTAAC
The DNA here is from genome assembly GCA_015106715.1 of Bujurquina vittata. Taxonomy (NCBI): domain Eukaryota; kingdom Metazoa; phylum Chordata; class Actinopteri; order Cichliformes; family Cichlidae; genus Bujurquina; species Bujurquina vittata. Next base: position 19,274 of record VUQK01034252.1, read on the forward strand.
TGTCTGGCCTCTTTGTTTCTTCCCAGACATCCGTCATCGCCCCCTCTATTCCTTTCCTTGCCCTGGCTAATGTACATCCTCTCCAGCTCTGCCATGTTCCTCAGGTGATTGCTCTTCAGCTCTTCCAGCCTCCTGTAGTACTCCTGGTTGGAGAAGTAAACATGCTGGTCCCTCTGCAGGCCGTAGATTTCCAGAGACAGGGAGCTGCGAATGCCTCTCCCGCCTTTGCCTTCCTCACTGGACTCTGAGTCCAGGTCATATTCCTGGAAGGTGAGAAGAGCATTATGTCATATGGTGGATGGATTCAGCTGGAACCAAATGCTCTCTCATTCGTCTCTAATGGCCTTACAGAACCTTTAGTGCCTTAAGTCGCACCCCCTCCCACACTTGTTCTTTTCTATGTTCACTTCTACATTCACTTCCACTAACAACATCATTACACATGACATTACACAATGTAAAGTCAGCACCAAGTGCAGGCTCAGTGTGCAAAGCATGCAGTGAATCTCTCTTTGGGTGAATTGCAAAGATCCTGTATGCGTCATGAGGACGTGGAGAGGAAGAAGAATTAACTTAAAAACCCGAAAAGGGTATTTCCATTTTTATTTTTAGACACCTCAAATTGTAATTGAAAAAAAAAAATGAGACTACAGATACAATCCTCCAAACTCTGTAACAAACACTAACTTTAATTTCAGGCTAAATTATTTATTTGTTCATGATTTTCACGGACTGTTTTGTATGCACTGCGTGAAATGCCTCAAAGTTAAAAATCTTCATTGCACACACTGTGTAAGGAAGCGAGAAATGAGTGAGGGGATTTCCATCTGTATTTACACCTGACTCCTATTAAAATGAAAATAATCTAACATAATTAGGTGCACAGCATTTAAAGTATATTCTAGCTTGCTTATAAATGAAACTACTTTACATGACACTAATAAGCCCTAATTATCACTTGTTTGAATAAATAATTCACACCAAAATGATTACCCTCCAACTTTGAATGGATAAAAAATGTTTCTGAGTAATAGTAGACAATGCGAGCAGATTTAAGAGCAATTTATTATCTTTGGAACTTTGGTTTCCTCACCTCACTGATGCAGTCCTGATCTTTGTCAAAGTAACAGTCTCTTTCCCCTCCGTACAGAGCCACTAATTCCTTGTTTTCCAGAGATGGAGATCTGTACATAGCTGCCATCTTTTTCCTTTTGTATTCCAAAAATTCAGTCAGAAGTAAAGTTTCTGCACGTCCTCTGTCACCTCGCTCAGCACACTGACCTGCAAAGCAAATAGTTTAACTCAGAGCAGGAGGCCAGAAAGATTTACACGCCTTATCCTCTCTTTCTAACACACACACACACACACACGCACACACACACACACACACACACACTGCGTGCCTTATCTTCTTACCATTAGGAGGACTCATGACTTCAGGCCAGATGGTCCAGATGGGCTGGTGGCTTTTCTCTTGAACACATGATTAAGCAAAGTCAGATTGATGTCAGTGTGGACGCTCCCAATCTGATTTATATATTAACTTTCTGCTGCAGGCCACACCTGTTGTGGTAAATACGCCATCATACAGTAAATACAGATAAATCTTCTGTGTGTTTTTTCCACTTATCACCTTTGTTTGCCAGCGAAAATGCAGAGAAGGACAATAAGGAAGAGGTTTGTTCATAATTTCAAATTAATAACTCAAAATCTTTAATTATTTTCTCATTTTTGTGGTTATTTTCTCTGAAGTTTGAGTTAGTACGTCAAACTCCTGCAACAATAACCGAAAATGTTGATTTACAGATGGCAAAAAAAAATCAGTGGTGCAAACAAGCTTTGACACAGATGGGAGTTTAACTGACTTGAACTGAAAACCTTTTATAGTCATTATATGAGTGAGCATAAAACAAAATTACAATCCCCTTATTGTGCAGAGTATACATTTAAAAAGGAGTTGATAATATAAAGATACAGTGAAATATACAGCATAAACCAGAAAATCACAGTAGCGTTAGACCAGTGGTTCTCTGACTGAGCCTGTTTCTTAAAATACTTCAATTTTTTTTCCCTGATGGCTCGTCTTACCCTGTCAGCTGGATTGAATTACCCCTCACAACCTAAGTAAAAAAAACCACCATATTGCCAAAAGGATTTGCTCGTCTGCCTTTACACACATAAGAACTTGAGTGACATCCCATTCTTAATCCATAAGGTTTAATATGATGTCGGCCCACCCTTTGCAGCTATAACAGCTTCACCTTTTCAGGCACCTTGCTTTGTGCACTGATGTGCAGTCTTGTTGGAACAGGAAGAGGTCGTCCTTAGGAGCATGAAGTTGTTAGAAATGTCTTAGCATGCTGAAGCTTTAAGAGTGCTGAACCCAGCTCCTAAAAAGACAACCCCCACACCATGATCCCCCCTCCACCACACTTTGCACTTGCCACAGTGCAGTCAGACAAGTACTCCTGGTAACCACCAAACCCAGACTTATCCATCAGACTGCCAGATGGAGAAACATGATTTATCACTCCAAAGGCTACTTCTCAGTAGCTCTAGAGTCCAGTGGTGGTGTGCTTTACACCAACGCATCGACACTCTGCATTGCACTTGGTAACGTAAGCCTCGAATGCAGCAGCTCATAGAAACCCATTCCATGAAGCTCTCTACGCACTGTTCTTGAGCTAACCTTAAGGCCACATTGCCTCTGCAGAAAGTTGGCTACTTCTGCGCACTATGCACCTCCTCATCTGCTCAACTATATCTGTGATTTTACATGGCCTACCACTTTGTGGCTGAGTTGCTCTCGTTCCCAATAGCTTCCACTTTGTTATAACGCTACTAACAGTCGACTGTGAAATATTTAGTAGCTGGGAAGTTTCACTGGGCTCGTTGCACAGGTGGCATCCTATCACAGAAACCACACTGGAATTCACTGAGCTCCTGAGAGTGACCTGTTCTTTCACTAATGTTTGCAGAAGCACTCTTCATGCCTCGGAGCTTAGTTTATACACCTGTGGCCACGGAAGTGATCGGATTAGCTGAATTCAGTGATTTGGATGGGTGAGGGAAAACTGTTGTTGATATAGCGTCAATGATTTTACCCCTGACCTACAGTTTGAAGAGTCCATTGTCTGGACGGCTTGTCATTTTCCTTTCTCTGTCCTCATCCGTTTCCTTTCGGAATTTTCAAGTCATTATTCACCTGTGCACCACGTTCACTGCTGACTTCAAATACCACAAACAGGAAGTCTAATATCTAATAATTTGAAGTCAAGTGAGTTGAAGCTTGACCTCAGTTCGGTTCAGACTTTTAGGATTTGACAGCTGAAGGTGGAGAGGGAGGACACCTACGGCAGCCAATGGTGGTAATCCGTTTACTCGGGTTCCTCAGCACTGTCGTCGTTACAAGACTTCACCTCGTGGTACAAAAACTCTCCCCATCTGTCGCCTGTCTCTTTCCATTTCCATCCTCTGTTTGCACACCTAAGAGCCGCAGGCAGAGCAGAGACGTGATGAAGAAAAAGAAGCACATGATGATGTCTCAGTGTCATGAATCTCCATATTTATTAGATAGTTTAGTTTAGGTCTCCAACCTGTTTTTGTTTTTTAATTATTATTATTTCTTATCACCTCTTAAAATCAGCAAAATCTATTTCCTGACCCCACTCATTCATTTAGAGACAGTTTCCAGTATTTTAACAAAGAAGAACACTGTTTCTTTCTTAAACATTTAAATTTTTTTCACAGAAATTGCTACTGATTTTTCATACACAATGTTTGTGTATTTTGGCTTACCTCAGCCTTTTTTCTCTATTTCCATTCCTGAAGAAGCTTCTTGGCAGCCACCCTTCCTGTGAGACCATCAGATCTCAGGTCCTGTCGGGTCTTTTCTGGATTTTCCTTCATATTTCTTAAGGACACGACTTTCACTGTTCATCTGCTGCACATAGCTTTTCAAGCATGCCACTTCTTGCTTTATCATAGATTCACCTAAAGAAATGGAACAAATAATGTGTGTTAAAACTGATCCTTTGCTAAGGCACCTGTTGTGCAGACAACAACACTGGTTTATCTCTTGAGAAAAAGTTTGAAAGACCTTCAGACAGCCTGCTTCAAGGTTTGATGCGTTGTGCATTCAGAGATGTTCACCTTGCGTGTAACAAGTAATTATTTACTGCTGCTTTCCACTCGGCTCAAAGAAGCCCGACCATTCTCCTCTGACCTCTGACATCAGTAAGACATTGTCACCCAGAGAACTGTTGCTCGCTGGATATTTTCTCTATTTCGGACCCTAGAGGTGGTTGTTTGAGAGAATCCCAGTAGATTCAACAACAACAACCACGCCACGTTCAGAGTCACTTAAATCACCTTTCTGCCCCCTTTTTCTATTTAAACTTCCTCATGTCATCTCAATCATGGTCTACATACTTACATGTATTGGGTGTACCTAACAAAGTGGCAGGTGAGTGTAAATGTTTTGGATGCAAAGGGCATTTCTATAAATCTTTAAGTAACAAAAAAGATGTGGAAAATCTCATAAAGGTGGAATAATTATTTTATTTTCATTTTATTTTATCTTATTTTTTTGCAGGGATGATGTTTAATGTGGCAAAAAAAATTACACTGACAAAGACGAAGATGTCGGTCTGTGTGGAAGATTCATCTGTCCACAAGATGGCGGTGTTGCACTTCATATTTCCACGATTATAATGTGATTCAATAAGAGGCTTCAGTTTCCACAAAATTCCTATGAAGGTTCTGTTCTTTTAAAAAGATCGTATTTTCTCACCCTAAAGTTGCCATGTTCAGAAACGTGTGAGTCTTTATTACTGAAACAAAAGCATGTATTTGAACTTAAAATCAAAACATATTTTAAAGTGACGATTTGGCAGAGTTACAGCCACTTTTATTATAATTATTATTATTATTTTGTCTACCCTGCCATCGTTCTTACTGGAGTTAGGCTGTTTTTGTTTTTCTCCTGCAGTTCTTGGAACACTTTGCCCTCAAGAGTGTTCCAGCAGCTTTCCTGTGAAAATTTTCAATGCACAAACTCTCCTTTGTGCACGAGAGAGGAAGGCAAATCTATTTATTTATGTAGCAGATTTAGGCACGACAAACACTGGCTGAAGTGCGGCACACCATCAGACACAAGTTAAACCATTAAAAAAAAAGAGTAAAGAAAACAGCAGGCACAGTCTGGTGATCAACAGGCGTGAAACAGGACAGATAAGCTTAAAATCG
>VUQK01034256.1:0-14588 GCA_015106715.1 Bujurquina vittata
TTTACTCAACCCCTCATTCCAATCCCAAGCACCAGCTTCCTGTCTCTTATGGTCCCTCAGTATTTTTTTAGTCTACCTTTTTCACCTCACTACTTTGTTCCTCACCTCTTACCCCACCCTCCCCTCCCCTCCAACCTCCAAAGAGAGGGAACTGAAAATCCATCAAACACTTAAACTCTGCAAGAAACCTCCACCCATAAATCACCCGTCGCTTTGTTTTCTATTATGAAATTCTTGGAATATGAGCTAACGGAATTGGACGCACTACAGCACGTGCTGCTTTGGTGGGCGAGTGGGTAGGTAGGCAGGTGGGTGGGGGTCGCAGTATCTGTCATGACTCACTGTCACATTCTGCACTGATTGGTAGGCATATACTGCCCAGCCTTAATACCTGCATGTCAGTCTAACACATATGGAAGTGACTAAAAGACTGAGGCAGCAGACAGAAATTATGTTGTTTGCATTTGCACGGGAATATTATGGGCTGTAGTTTAAGACAAAGGAATCCACTTATAAGCGCACATGGGGATGTATGGAGGGTAATCCATAAACTTGTTTGTTTTTTTTTCTTGTTTTAAATAGAATTATAACCACACAAAACCACTGTGGTCTGCTTTTGTGGTTGAAAACAAACAAAAACACACACACACAACACACACACACACACACAAAGAAGAAAAGCTTGAAAGAGAAGTTCAAGCACTGCAAAAAAAACCCGCGTTTTTGCAGCTGAAGAAGTTCTGCTCAGAAAGATTAAAGTGATACCTGGAAAAGAAGCTGGCTCACCTGCTGCATCACTTTAGTATTACCACTAGGTGCTGCTACTAACACACAAGTCACTGTTCAGCAGCAGGCATTAGTGTGTGTGTGTGTGTGTGTGTGTGTGTGTGTGCGCGCGCGTGCGTGCGTGTGTGTGTAAGCCTCAGCTGCACATTTGTTTACATGTTGCAATTTCAAGTGCATGACAGTTTTGGGGCACACTAAATACCTCCATCATGGCCTCACGACACACGTTATTACAGAGCCGACCTGGTTGACCTATAGGAGATTAAACTTTCTTCTTAAAAATGTACCATTAGTACATGTGACAATTCAATGTACCGATCATTATGAATGCATTTTTCTCGCAAAGATAGCCACGGTCAAATAGGTAACATACTGAAATGAAAAAATATTTGCACTTGGCAGTTTTCATTCAATTGTAACCCTGTAATTTATACAGAAACTATATGAAATAAATGAGCTATCAAGGTTGATTGTTTTCATTTCATATCTGGAGAACTTGCGGAGTGATTATAGTTAGACAGCTCAGGCATATCAGAAAAAAAAACCTTAAGAACGAGTATAAAGGTATATTAGATGATAAAATAAATAAATTAAATGGTAAAATCCGTTCTGGATATACACCTCGATCTCAGTAGAGCTTCTTCTGGAAATATTAAAATGCTCAGTTCAGCCAATCGCGAGTGAGTATCTTTACGCTCCCCTCCCGAAAGCGACCAATCAGCGGGGGTTCAAATTCCAGTAATAGTACTCCACATGCTTTTTCCTGCGCATAGCTCCACCCCGCTCCAGCTCTGAGGAGGATGGACCGGAGTAAAGAAAACAAGTTATCTCATAGTCCCAGGCCATGTTATTGATGGCCTTTCTGAGAATGAGGGGCAGCCTTTGAGCCTGCGGATATGATCAGCGGAAAAATGAACAAGGTAAGATGAGTCAGTCAGTTGAACCCCCGGGAAGAAGTTTCGAGTGTTTGATTTGATCAGCCTTGGCTCATCGATCTCCTGATGATTTAATACTCAGTATTTGCAGCGGAATTGTGGGTGGAGGGCTTTGGGTGGATGTGTGATGCTGCGTTTGGACGCACATGTGTTTGCTGTGCAGTTGCGCACTTTGAGAATTTTACTTTCTTGCGCTTGGAAGCCTTAACTTTAAAATGGTTAAGTTTAGTCCGTACTATAGGTTGTTTGATTAACTCTTACACAATGGCAGATTTTTAGAGCTGCGGCGATATGAGCAACTGTCTCTGCGCGTCATTAAGAGTATTAATATGGCTTTGGCACATCCACGGTATCTGCGTGCGTCTCTGTGCCAGTTCATGTTTGTTTGTTTGTTTGTTTGTTTGTTTGTTTTTTAGCTACTTTTGACTCACTATTGAACTTTCAGTGATTTCAGGGACTTCGCGCTGTTCTCGAAGAAGTTTCTCGATGTGTCGCACTTCATTAAAGTGTCAGAAAATGGTCTTGAATAGGGTCATATGATGCATGTAGTAGCTCCCTTACAGCCCACTGTTCCTGCGTCAGCGCCGGTCGGGAATCGTTACCGTCGCAGAAGAGGGGAAAAAAAGTTTAGATGACTGAGATGACAGGCGTTTATTTATATTTTTATGCTGTAATATTCTGTAATACTGAAATATTACTTTTCTATATGAAGCAGAATGAAAGTCATATATTCCACAGAGGTGTGTAAACTGTCACTGCGTCATTGCGGCGGCATTTTTCATTTATTTATTTAGGCTGGGGTTAACCCTCATATTGCGCACTTTATTTTTATACTTGCACTGCACTTTTATATTATTTCACGTATACTTTTAATGGTAATTAAAAAGGTGTTCCTTTCTCAGAGCTTTCTTATTGATGGTTTCAAATTCCCTCCACATTGTGTCTTATCTGTCTTTCCTCACTTTCACAACAACTCCCTAAGGAGTGCGAGCGGCTGGGTACTGTTACAGTGGGACTGCCACCCTCACCGGGCCAGCCAAGTGTTCTGGCGCGATCCACCTCTGATTGGTATGTCAAGGGTGCCATGTGAAGGGGGACTAAAGAAGTGGTCCAGCTCCAGGCGCATGGCTTTAGCAATAATGTCTAACTTACAGAATTCATCAGAACATTTCTGTGTTTGATGAGGAGTCTGCACACATGAGTAGTTTGGGACCCACCGAGCTAGACCATGCACGATGCTGCTTTAAAGCGATTTTATTTTTAATTCATTTGGGGTGGCTGTGGCTCAGGAAGCAGAGAGAGTCATTACTAATCTGAAGGTTCGTGGTTTGATTCCTGGCTGCTCCAGTTGTTGGAGTGTGACTGTGAAAAAGCACTTTGAATGGGCAGATTTGTTCACTATATAAGGACTAGTCCATTTGTAAAGCCTTTAAGGCTGTCCCATTCACCTGCACTGTCTTTGGGTAAACAGGACAAACTTGCAAGAACAAAAATTTTAAAAAATCTGGTTTAAGCAATACAAGCTGTGGCAATTTTTATGTCTAGCTTCAGCTTATGCTGTTTTCTTCAACCTATCTTTTTCCTATGCTTAACCCATGCCATGTCACATCAGTGTGAACATGCACTTTTGATTATGTGGCTTTACAGCAGGAGCTGAGCTTGTCCCCTTCAACCTTATGCTCCAACAAGTTTTGACGTTAAATGAAGTTAATGCTTGGATGTTTGCTTGCTGAACACGAACCAGTAAAATAAGTCGGGATAGCAAATAGATTTTAAAAAAATTATTCTCAGTGTATTCCCAGCTGTGTCAACATAAATTGGCCAAGGACAGCAGCTGGAAATGCAACTGGGACCTTCTGTCTGATTTTCCTTTAGCTTGTTTTTCTTCACTTGTGACTCACAAAATTACTATAAGGATTTCTGTCCAGTGGAATATACCTCCTTTAATTTAATAAAAACTAGTTCCTGGTATTCACAGTGGAGTGGGCTTAAATTACTCAAGTGATTACACTTTGCTGCTTTCAGACTTGTGATAATAAGCCAGTGCTGAGTCTATGCATGTGTGTTTGCAAGGATGCTGTGAACAAAAATCTGTCCCACACCCTTCGTCATGCACACTCAAATGCGTTCTGTGGTATGCATGTGGGCTGGTGATTAATGGCTGTTCATACAATTAGTGTTGGCTCTGCATCATAATTTCTACTTGTCATAGTTCCTATCTTGCTTTGCAACATGCAAGCATAACAAGATAACATTGTCCAACCTTTCCTTGTGCTAGTTTTTCTCCTCTGTGAACCATATTCAGTGAAAAGTTGAAGTCAGGCTGCTTTATGATCAGATTGGAAAGGAAGCTGGCGATGGAAAATGTTCCGATGTTCTGGAAAAACTCGAGTAGCATATTCAAATAACTGTTTAGATGGGCATGTAAGCAACCAGGGGCACAGTACTATAGCTGTTTTGTTGTATAGTTGGTAAACTATATTTGTAATTATTGGGTGTAACTGAGAAGCTTGAAGGCCCAGGAATGACACCTTCTGTTAGCTTGTGACACCTCCTGGTCACTGCCAAGTCAAGAGGCAGAAACAGAAGCTGGTTCACATTGCCTTGGGTATAAAGCCACAGTAGCAGCTATTCACTCGTACCTGGAAAATTCTTCAGCTTGAACACAGGGTGGATGCAAATGACTCCCTTTCATAGCAGATGCTGCAACAAGGACTCCTAACCAAATCATATCTGGAACTGCTGCAGCACATTTCTATCACTTAATGTCATTCACTAACTGAGGCCAGATCACAATACATAAGTACCAGTTGTAAGCACAGACAAATTTTGCCAGCAAATATGAACAAATGCAGGAAAGAGAGTTGGTGGCTTTGCTGCAACAAGACCTTTCTGTGTATATGTGTGTGCACTTGCAGTAGGAGTCCTGCAAGGGACCGGAAGTGTGTCATGGCAGCATGCTGACCTCACCACGGGAACAGGCAGTCTCTGTTCCCTCCATTGCCTGTCCCACCCTTTGGACACATGCATGAACACTTGCATTTGTTATACACATGCAAGCCTTGGTGCCAATAAGTGAAGCAGGAACCCAGATACCGGTGAGATATTCTCAATGGAGGGTGGGATTTAAGTATAAAATTGGTCACAAATCCACCATTGAACCATGTGATGTAGTGCATAAAACTAATATGCTGTAATTACTAAGTTCTCACAAATGAACAACTTTGGGTTGTTGGCATTTGTGAGGAAAAGCCAGCTCTGACAGACCATAGACAGAGCTAGATGGTGAGAACATTTTTATTGGTATGGAGCTTCAAGTCTGTAAGTTTCTTGTTAAAGACCCCTTGATTGCAGTGGGCTCGGTGTAAGCCACCCATTTAAATTGTAAACTTATCAATAGTGCCCACTCCACCTTGAATGACAATGTTGTTAACACCCAGCTCTAAGCCACTGTGACAACACCAAACCATCTGGCGATGTCATACTGGCCATGACTGTCTTTTTATATACAGTTATTAATTGGTTTGCAAGTGTTGCAAAATCAATGAACATTAATTTTTATCAGATTTTGTTGGATCAAATTATTGATGCTGCACCTTCTGCCAACCACCACAGAACAGTTGGTGGATTGAATGAGGGAGGGGTCGAACACACACGAGATGTACATAGGCCAAATGCACACACTGGAGACCGAAACCTCTTTTTGGAGACTGCATATCCGCAGGTGCTTTCCAGAATATGCTCTGAAACACCTGCCACTTTAGGTCCTGCAGACCTCAAGCAAAGCAAAGTGGCCTGATGATAATGATCTAAAGATGTTAAGGCAAAATCCCATCTCTTCTAAAAGCACTAGGTAGACTTTGCCCTCTGGGGCATATTCAATCTGTGCCTTTACTGAGGCCATCTGCAGCTGATGCTGAGGTTGCAGTTACCAATCTTGCTGTCAGGAATGAATCACTCCCACACAATGCCCATCATTGTCTAAATATCAAGACTATTTTTAGTAAGAAACTAGAGGGTAGGGGCAAGAGACTGTCTAAGGAGTGTGTGTGTGTGTGTGTGGCCGCAAATGGCTTGCTGTTTGTGTGCATTTGTTTTTACATTTGTAGGCCTGTGTACATCTCTTGTTTGTGTGTTCGACCCTCCCTCCTTCAATCCATCTACTGTTCTGTGGCGGTAGGCAGGAGGTGCAGCGAGGAAGGGGAGGGAACCCTGTTAGAAAGCATTTCTTTGACACCATTAAACGCTCGTTCTTTTTTCTGCCAAACAGCTAAAAATACTAGAAAAAGGACCCTCTTGTGCATAGCAGATGTTGCAGAGGGGGAGGTGGGGTCTTTCCTGGAGCACACGGGGACGGGAAGAGGAGAGCGGACATATGTCTGTTTTCTCCGGCTGTCTGCAGGAATACACGTCTGCACGTGAGTGTGAGTGTGTGTGTGTGCGCGTGTGTGTGTAAAGTTGTTCCTCTTGAGGTCTCAGGTAGCTGTTTACAACTTGTGTCATTTCTTTGGAAATGTGAGCAGGCCTCAGCTGGTTTAGACTGTGGCGCTTGAATGGTCGGATGTACTTTATTCTTATGACAGTTTGTCCATCAGTGATTGCAATGATTAAACTGTGTGATTGTGAAAATGGGCATCTACAGTTAGAATGAACCAGTCAATTTGGTGGTGATATCAGTATTATTTTGTCTAGTTTTGCGGCTCCTTTCTCTCAATTTAATGGCTTCTTTAGGCGCTCTGAGGGTCACTTTACTAGAGGAAGATGTTTTTTTATCCAGTGCAGCAGTGACAGTAATTGCTATCTTGGGGACCGGGCTCTGCATCACAGGTTGTTTTTAGTGCTCGTGCACTCAGACTCTACCAGCTGTTTTCTCTTGTAATCCTCCACAAAGTTGTAAACCTCCTTCAGTGTGGTTTCCTCTGCTGGACTCCCAAGTTGAGCTGACTGGAATCTTTCAGTAGATTCGATTTGAAACTCAGTTTCACAGTTTTCCTGTAGTGCAGTGTCATGCATGAAAAACAAAGGTTAACAACTCCAGCCAGATGTCAGTGCATTTTTTTGGCTCTTTGTGACAATGCATTCATTTGTTTTTGAATAATGGGAGACGTGAGTTTGCAACTAGGAAAAGCAATCTCGAGTTAAAACAAGTCCAAAACATGTTGATATCATATACATTACCAGTCAAATGTGTCCAAACCTTTGACTGGCACTGTAGATAAAAGCATGATGGACAAAAGTGCAAAATCATAACATTTAATCTGTGATATTGTTAGATTGTTATTGTCAACATAGAGTTAGAAGATGCATAAGCTTTTTAAAAAGCTATTTCAAAGCAACCATTGTAATTTAAAAAATTGTAACGGTGACTATTAACACAGGTGTTAATAGATTCATTGAGGCTCTATACAGAACAGAACCTTTGCTAATGTCATTAGTAACACCTGCAATATGTCCATGAGGAGTAACCCCGGTATCAGGTAAGGCAATACTTAGAATATGTTGACAGGCGACTGAAATTGGCTATGAACATATTCTTTAAAAATAACATGCAAACCATCTTCTTAAGTGGTTTAATCAATTAGGAAGGAAAAAAAATGAGGCTAAGCTGAGCTTGCTGACACAGTGCATTAACAGCTTAGTTACAGCACGCAAAATCTCACCACTAGCTGTCAGTAGACTGCAGATTGCAGTCTACTGACATTTTTGTACACACATAACACATATTTTAACATATTTCAATAATAATACTTAGCAATAAATCAAGAATAAAAATGGATGCGTGTCAGTGAAATGTATTGTGGTATTTTACGTTTTTACCTTCAAGTCACCTCAAAAATTCTAGTAGCCATTCTTGTGTAGTGAATGGTGGCTGTCAGTGCGCCGTTCATCTCCACTGCTAATATGCCCATTGAGAAGTGTCCATGACTATTTACTCTGTAGGAGGCTGTAAAACTTTGTGAAAGGAGTCTGATATGGCTCAGTGAGTCAGTGAAGCTCACTTTTTGTGACAGTGATACTGAGGTGAGTTGTTGACAATATCCTCAATTTTCCTGGCGGTAACTGTGGCTCTTTTTGCCGCTGTTAGCTCCTGTTAGCTGACTTTCTTTGAATCTAACGCTGCTGGACTCGGACACTTAGGAGTGAAATTGCAATGTGAGAATATAATCACACTGTTATCAGAGGGAAAGTGTGGTTTTTAGGACTCGCCTAACATTAGCTGGCATAATGTTAGCTTATAATGACCTGTTGTTCACTCGTTCCCTCTCCGGAGGTGGACGGGTCACATGTCTAATCTGCTGATAGTAAGTAATTGCAACAATATTGAGAATAATAAGCATGTTAATGCACGTTTTCATATGTTAGAGTCCTGAATTCAGTTAAGGAGACGAGGATTGAGGTGAGGAGGAAGACGACGAGGATGAGGTAGAAATGAGGGAGGAGAGGGAGCAGTGATGGAGGAGGAGAAAGACATAATGAGAATGAGATGATGAAAATATATATGCAGAAATGTTAAATGGTCATAAACGGTTTTAAAGAGCAATTTGTGATATTTGAATATTAGTTTGCAAACAGATTAAAACATTATAAATTGCCGAAAATCATCAATAAAATGTTGACCTGTGGAAGGATATGCATCAACCAGCTAGCATCAACCGACCCCCATACCACTTTGTATCTGAAGATGTAATCGTGAGTCAGGGTACAGCTTCCAGTGTGCACAAAGCCATGAGAGGAAAAAGGTGCAGGACTCTGTTCTGCACTCTTTGACCTCTTGTGACTAATGTAGGGCAGGTCATAAACAAAAGAAACCGAAAGCACAATGACTGCTTAAGCTTTTTTCCCATGCAGCCGATGAAGGGGAGGATTAACAGGAGAGCGAGCTAGCTTGGGTTTGTTTTAAATCTAGCACTTCTTGCCACATGTATCTTTTCTGACTTCCAATCACAACCCTGCGGGCCACTGCCATCAGGCCATGCTGAGTACTGGACTTGATTGCTATAGTGAACAGAGACTGAGCAACTTCTCCAGCAGAGTATAGGATTTTGGTGGTTCGGCAGTTGATCATCCTTATGGTGTGGATATAAAGAAAGTTGTCTAATAAAGGTCATAGCCTCTGTGTGCAACTGTAAAAGAACATTAAATACTTTTAGAGTAAGATTTGTGCACATTGCACATTTTATTACTCTTCATTATCTTTGTCTCACCACCTGGCTGCACATGATACTATGCAATTTAGGCTCTAATTAAACAGCAGTTATGTGCTTCTTTTAACAGCAAACAGACGATTAATAATTATAATAATTGTAGCATATAAACCTACCTCACCTTGAGTCAACTTAGTAACATGAGGCTGAGACTTTTGATCACATAGGTAATAAGAGTTTGCAGATGGTAATGTTTTACATAGCACGTCCATGTTGGTTTAAAGCATGTGTTTGTTTTACTAAATAATTGTTGGGATGAGGCTGCTTGGTCAACAGCTGCTTCCAAGTTTCTGGGCGTTAATTAGCAGTTTTAACCCAAATGAATTCAATGCTTTAAACATTTTGCATTTATGCATTACCCGTGTTCTCATTTCCATTCATTTTATATACAGTATTATTTACACAGAGGTGATTCTAGTGCCTTTGCTAATATATCATGTTGCCTTTGACATATTTTCTTAGTTTTCTTGCTTTAGGTCCTCTCATATGAACCAGCATGGAAAGCCTTTTTAAACACCTTACAAGGAATTCAGTAGCAGAGCCCTGTATCACTGCCTGACCATGATTGCCTGTGGTGGGACTGTATAGTGGTCTTGATTGTGTCTGGAACAGGAAGAATGCTGCCACCCTCTCCTCTGTATGTTTATTTCTCAGCCCACATCAGCACTGTGGTTTAGCTGACAGTAACTGGTTGCTATTTTAAAACTCAACATGGGCCCCTTATGTATGATAATGTATACTTCACAGTTATTGCACACTTTCATAGATGGGAGCAACTGCATGCTATAGACTGAATCTGCAAAACTGCACAGGAAGAAGTTTAAAGAACTGTTTTGTGTTCTTTTTTGTATGGTCTGGCTCCTTAACATGCTTTGTCAGTGGGCTTGAATGTCAGTGCAGTGCAATAGAGCATGTATTACATAAGGTAATAAGACTGGTCATGAGGAAAGGCAAACGAGTGTTTGCTGTATTTGGGGCTCAGGACTTGGAGTGAGGCAGGAGTGCCAAATCAAAGATATGTCAAAACAGGACTGAGATAAGATAATGTTAAAATGAAATTTGTGTGGATTTTGGTCTGCTAACGTGATAAAAGAACCAACAAGAACAGGTCATGTGAGTCAAATAAAATAAAGTCCCAGCATAAAAATGATACAAGTTATGGTGAGACAAGCTTTTCCATCTGTGCCATATTATATAACTGACACCAGCCCCTGAGCTACCCACCCTATGCTCCTCCACCATCCAAGGTGCTGTGTTCGCAGTACACTTGCACTGCAGCAGGCCAGCAGCCGCTGAACACGGCAAGCATAGGGTGATGCCAGGCGAGGCAGCTGTCCAAACACTGTCCGGTCCCTAGAACAGAGCCAGAGAAGCAGGGTAATGGAAGAAGTGTGCAAACAGCTCCCTTTCTTTGTTGCCAGGGAGTACAAGCACAAGCAGAGGCAACACAACCCTTTTTGTCTATGTATAACTTTAATTATCTGAAGCTATGGACACAATAGCAACACAGTTGCTTTCCTAAATATAGCTGTTTTCTCATGGTGACGACAGCACTGGTGTGTGCGTGTGTTTGTGTGTGTGTGGGGGGGGGGGCACTAACATTTGATGTCAGATAAGTTCTATTGTGTATGTATGCGTGCACTCAGCCCTTGGACTCATCTGCAGAGTCATCTGTGGCTCCCATATCGATAAACAAAGACTCACTAGGCAGAAATGACACCCACAGTAACACACACGAAAACATACACATGTACATGTCCACGGGTGGCAAATACGAGACACAAGAAAGAGAAGGTGTGTTTTTTCTTCTACTTTCACCTTGTTTGCTCTTCTTTTTCCCTTTATCAAATCTTTACACAGACTAAGGATTAGAGTGGGGTATGGGCGGGAACCTCTTGGATTATTACTGGAAGACAGTTACACAACCAGGAGAGGGAGTAAAGCAATAGATGTACTGTGACTGCGCACCTTCATTTTTAATCTATCTTTTATTTATTTATTTACCTTAGAAGCTGACAGACAACATTTAACATTTGCCGAGTCAAAACTCTTTCATGATGGTCAAACAAGGATTCGTTAAGTGTTTTTCAAAGTGTAGGATGTCCAGTCCAGTATCAGGCATGTAAACCTTTCGTGTGTGTGTGTGTGTGTGTGTGTGTGTGCGTGTGCGTGCGTGTGTGTGTGCGTGTGTGTGTCTAAGCAGGCAGGTAAAGGAGAGCCCCACATCTTCAAGGAGAAGACTTTCAAGAAGAAGCGGCAGTGCGGTGTGTGTCGGCAAAACGTCGACACCGTCGGCTCCTTCTGCAGAGGTGAGAGCGTTGCTGCAGTGACTTTCTACGACTAAATTGGCTGTTGTTATTAATAAGTGGACTCTAAAGCTGTGACATCACTAATTCTATCCTTTGTTTTCTTTCCTCCCGCCTACATGACTCATGCTTCTCTCAGTATGCAAAACAGCCACCCACAGAAAGTGTGAGGCCAAGGTAAGGAACAGCGACCAAAAGAAAAAGTTCCAGGCTTGGATCAGATGGGGAAAAAAAAGTCATGTATTGCTAAACATAAAAATGGCAAACACAAATGCAAGGGAAAGTTTGACATAATGAGGATACATTAATGTTTCGCATTTATGCTTGTATTATGGAGCAAGCATAAATGCCCCAACAACCAATTTTTTGTAACTGTTGGATTGACAGCAAACATTTTGGAAACCTTTTTAACCTTGAGGTCTACGTCCTCATCGCTAACCCTCATGTTTTGAGGAAAAACTTAAGATTTTTGTCCCCTGATTGTGAAGACAGGGTTAATGGTGAGATGTGAGGGTTATTTCTCATCATCAATAAAGACTTAAACATTAGGGCTGATAACTGATTAATCTGGTGAACAGATTTTCAGACTTTTAGACCTTGGAGGGTAAACAGCAGTAGATAGCCATTGGCATTAATTGCTGATTTTATGAATAATGGGGTGACATTTGGATAGAAACATTCAGATATAAACCTGACTCCTGACCATGCATTCATCAAGCCGGTTCCCAAGGGCTTAAACAAGGTCAAGGTACTGAGATGATAAATGACATGAAGGAAGCACTTTGAGGTTATCCAAACATAATGCTGTCAAATTTTGAGCTGAAGTGGACTGTGGAAGTGACAATAACAGGAAGGAAACTTTTTTTTAAGGAAAAACTAGCATAGTACCTGCCCTGTGGATGGTTCTCAGTTGATGATATTAGTAATGGAGAACCACAAATGATCAGCTGATGACACATGTAGACTTGAATTTTTGCCACCGTAGAAATTTGCAATAATTAAAATTGTATTATCTCATGACTGGAAGCAACATTTAAGCTGAAAATTCAATTCATTGTTATATAAAGGACCCAGAACAGACTCCTCATTGAAGGAATTGCATAATGTTTATTTTAGATCATATAAGGCCATCAACATCCTAAGTCCAGGAATTGTGGGTTTTAGAAAGCATTGAATTGAATGTTTTTTTTGTTTTTTTTTTGGTGTGGTAGCTCACTTCTCCACAGTATTCCTTGTTTCTATTGAGCATATTAGTTTTGGTTGCATTGAGGTGGGATATGTTTTACCTTTAGAGCACTGCTCTGTAAACAGTATTCTTTGTTTTCCTCTCTGGTGAATGGAGATGGTATTGCTTGGATGTGCTAAGTCAAACTGTTTCCATCATTTTTTCTCAAAGTTCTGTAAAATTTTGTACAAATTAAAAATTTTCATGCACATGGGTCATGCTGACTGCTGAATGCACATGGTTCTCAGTAAATGACACAAGACAAATCGCACATGATCACAATGATGTGGGATTCCCCATTCCGGACAATTGCCAACACATTAACAGTATCAATGTTAAAAATGCTGCACTTAACAGCTTTTTTTTCCCCCCTGCCAAGTCTCGAACACCTGTTTCCTTTTTATTGCATAGATAACAGTGAAAGGTAATGTTGCTTTAACCATTAACTTTGACTTCAAATATAGATCAGCTGGATTAAGTGATGGTTGTCACTGAAGCTGAATTATCTTTCCACGAGGCTATGAACGCATTTTAAAAGTTACAGAATATTACCGGCTATATATAGACCTCAGTGGGAATATAACCAGCTCTAGACAGGGTAAATGTTAGGTCATTCCTTGCCACAACCCTTTCTCAGAAATTTAGGGTTCAGACCAAAGCCTTACAAGGTTCTGAGGGATTCTGGTTTATGCTGTATGTAATAATGCCAAAGCAACAAGTTTTAGGAAAAAGGGTTATTTGCTGGATTGTTAGTGTGAAGTGTGAAAAGACACATGACAGGAGCTCTATGAAAGCAGATATCTCAGGATCTCTTCGAAAAAGAAGCCTGTTCATTTGCATTCCTCAAAGTGAGCTGCAAGTCTTCCCCGTGCACCACACTGCTGGCTCAGTGAAAGGGTCATTGATGGAAGTATGGTATAATGAATAGACAGAGGGGTGCAGAGGGGGAGAATGCCAACCATGGCCAGAGTGCTGAAGAAAGGGGCAGAGGCAGAGAGCCTTGGCAGGCAGCAGCTAAAGGAGATAAAGCTAAGGGTGAAGGCATGTGCCAGAGGCAAGCCTCATTCTTCTAGCATCCTTCCTTGAACCTCAAGGATGAATTCGGAGATGAAAGTATGGCTTTGAAACAGCACATGCAATAAACAAGCAAAATCAGGCTATTCAGGACAGCTTTTGGTATTGGTTGTGTGGTGTTGTAAGATGGTTATAACTCGGTGTGTATGGTTATAACGTTAGAGTGGGCACAACATTAAAACTAGCGATGGGTGAAGTAAGGGCTCATAATGCAGTGCTCTGCTGGGAAACATTGGGCACTTTTGACTTGAATCACCCACTTAAATATTGTTACAAATCCAGCACACCAACCTATAACAGTGGCATAGGATGCTCTCAGCAGCACCTTAGGGAGCTTCAAAAGTGCTGCCATTCATGGGCTTCCTGCAACAGCGCGAGTGAAATTAGCTTAATAACCCTATGTTGGCTGTGGAGAGCAACTTGTCTGATTTCAGAAACCATTTGGATTTTTCTGAAGAGACAAATACCAAGCAGGTAAAAATAACATGCGCGCTAAAGGTGGTTTAGGGTATGTGGCCCTCACAGCTGGCTAGTTAGATCCGTTCACTAACACTCAGTGACACAAATGGCATTTTACTTCTTTTTATATAAAACAAAAGAAAAAGTACCAATGTGGTAATTGGTTAATTAAGAACTTTACCTTTAGACATAGTAAGGTTAGCCATTTCATTTGTTTTTAAGCTAAGCTACTATAAGCTGTATAGCCGTAAATAGCACCATCAGTGTTCTCATTTATATTGTCAAATGATTTTGTTAATCACAGCTCCTATACCCTGAACCTGACTTTAACCCTATGCTTTGGAGATGAAAATTATTTTAGGAAAAAATGTAAATAAAGACTTGGGACAATGAAACAAGTATTTGTATGGTTAAGTACAAAAAGGCAGCATCAATGATCAAAAAGGATGGACGGCAGTATGGATATTTATGTTCCTTATTTAGCAGTAGATGTTTCAAATGACAATCTCAGTGTTTCCCAATTTATTAGGAAAAAGTTTATTATTCTACAGAAATTCTAGATAAATTAATTGTTAAGATTAATTACCAAAAAAAAAAA